>VZTL01044602.1:5500-55935 GCA_013400535.1 Scopus umbretta | reverse complement strand
TTTTTTTAGAATATGAGACTCTTAGATGTGAAGTGGGACACTTTGATGTTCATTTGCACACCAGTACCCAGAATGATTGAAATTTTGTTGTAGCGGTTTTTGCTTTGGTTTTCCTGCTTTTGTTTTCCCAGCTCTAGAAACAAATGGAAAGATTGGAGACTGAGTGCTGCTGCAATTAATTATTTTCTGTGCGCCCTCTGAAATTGGAGAAATCCAGAGGAGCATGGAGGGGCCCTACCATCTTACCTTTTCTGTTTTCTGGAGAATCTGTAACGGGAAATCATCTTAAATCAGAAATACTTCAGGCACTAGGACAGTTTGAAGTATCTGTAAGCATAAGACTAACAAGCAGCTTCCTCTTTGAGATGCACAGACTTATCATAGTCCCGTAAGGACTGTGATACAGAGTTCTGTACTCTAAATGATCTGCTGTTTTTTCTTGGATGTTCAAGATGACAGTGAAATACTTTCATTTTCCAGATGAGGAGCATAAACAGTCCTGGTCAGAACTCAGGTCATTCACCAGTCCAAACACTAGCTTTGTTTGCAGTGGGTCAGTTGACATAAACTGGGAGTTATCTTAATATAACACTCTCAGCTTAACCTTTTTGTCCTTTATAATCTGTCCTAACAAAAAAAAATTAGCTTAGATGATACATCCCTAATGAAAATAGGCAGTAACTATTAAATTTATAATTTTTATTTTCTATTTAATTCCACCCACACTGATTTTTTAATGATCTCAAAATATTGCCAAACATGACTTCTGTAACTGCAAATGTATGTGTTCTCATTTGTAGGTCAAAAAGAAAACATTTTCTTTTAAATCTTTAGTTCTTTTTATTTCTTTGCAGTTTGATTAATTTTGCTGTCTTTTTCTTTCTTTCCATATGCTGTTTTTCTATATGCCTAAGAATGTACCTGTGATATGCATTGTTTCAGGGAATAGCTGAAAATGACATAGGGTAAAACTATCTTGGGTTCTTTCTGGAGTTTTGGATTCTCTTTAGAGATAATAAGATAAAACATTTCAGTTGCTAGCATTAACACGGCAATGTTGATAAACACTAAATAAGTTGAAGTGAATGATGCTCTCGATGGTCTAAGAGGGCAAAATAAATTCCCATATCTGTATCAAACAATAAAATGGCAGGAAAATGGACCAACAAAATATAATTTCCATCCTTAGTGTTTTTGTATTACATGTTTCATAAAGCACAACAATGTTGAAAATTAAGAAAACCAAATAAAACGGTAATTTGCAGCAAATGATGAACTACTGTCCTTTTCTCCTTCCAAAATATTCATTTAAAATCCTTGCTTAAAGAAAGAAAAATGTGGCAAGGATTACAAATATTCTCACGGGTACAGTTGAGTATTTGATTTTTCTTTTCTTCCTGGAATATTTCCTGATGTTGCTGAATGTTTCAAATGGTAAGGAGGTAAAAGTTAGTTTACTGTAGGAGCTGCAGGTGCTTCCAATTTGATTGAAAACTCATGTACTTCAGAGCCAGACAGAGTAGGTCACTCTATAATTATTGTGGAAACCGAAACATTTTCCCCCTTCAAGGAAAAACAATTATGGTTGCAATAAAATGGTTAATTATATTTTAACATAACTTTACCTTGAGGTGAGTTTTAAAGCTGCTGCAGCAATACAACTTCCAATAAATAAATTTGGCTGGCAGCCATAGAAATGAGGTTATTAGGGCTAACAGTAAACAGTATTGTTCCTAAGCTCAATGAGTTTCCCATTACTTATTAAGAGGCACCGATATAAATTCCTTGGGGGGAAAAGCTATAATACAGTATATGTTAAATATAAAGCCTTTCATAAGAAAACAGAGACTTTAGTTATTTTTTGTCCATATTCTAGGTAATGTTTATTGACCCCACACAATTAAAGAGCCATACAGAGAGAACTTACTAAAGAATTTACTTTTGCGCAAAAGCCTAAGGGAGTAGTCTTGGTTTTGTCTAACAAAAATTCAATCAAACATATTCCTTATTTTTATGCCCTATTTCAGACTATTTTCAAGCTTTTAATGATTTTTTTCTTTTTCTATTATTTATAATTTTTATAGAGTGGTCCCCTACTAACAATGTCACATAATGGCCTACCTCTAATGGATAGTCTACATCAGTGTTTACTAAAAATTGTTCTCCAAGATTAGACAGGATGCCATTATCTTGGAAGAAGCCCATACTTCTGTTCAGTACCTCAGTTCATTATTTTGAATATAGCTTTCCAGAAATTCCTACATCTTTGCTGCAGAATCTGAGAAATATTCCTTGTTTTGAATCCCAAAATATTAACAAAAATATTTTTGATGCTACAAATTTGCATAAACCAGTATGAGCATGACTGACTGTATAGCACATTAAAATGTGCCATGATACTTTCCTGCAAACAACTGGAAAAAATAATTCTAATTAGAAATGATTCTTCAGTTATTGGTGAATAATTCAGTGTCAACTCCCTGAAAAGCAAGATAGTGGGATCTTTATGAACAGAAATCCCATAAAACAAAATTATTTTTCTTTCTCTAAGAGAAAATGTTGTTGTAATGTTTAGGTATATAGATCACTGTCCTTCCTCTGTGTGGATAATATTTCAGTATACTCTCTAATTTCTCATGAGATTTGATGCCTTTGAATCTTAAAAGAGTTGAAGCACTTTAACAGTATGTTAGCAAAAAGTGAAAAGCTTACAAATTTATTGTAACAGTCCTTACTTTTGAACTAAAATAAAATCTGGTCACCTTCTAGTTTGGAGCAGCTAAGACCCATCAAACAACTGAAAACAATTTGTTCAGAGCTGGAGCTGTCATACTTTATTAACATAAAAAACAAATGAAGTGTTGCTTCTGACTTCAGCTCACCATTTCATACGAGCACTCTCCCATTTCACTTGACAGTTGTGGACATTGAAATAATACAAAACATAACCCAATCAACAGACTGTGAAGAATATGAAAGCTAAAGACAGATGTTCAAAAGCTATCATCACCTTTCAGCTTTAATTATTTTGACATGGAACAAACAAGTGATAAATCAACTATTTTATAGTGTAATAAGCCTTATTCTACCTGTTAATCTAATGCCTCTTTGGGTGGTATATTCCAGGTACATGGAAAACCATGGGGTGTTCTGTATGCAAGCAGTCACAGAAACTAATCTTGTACTAAAATGGAATTGAAATGTTGCTGGTTTTCAAGATTAACATTACATTCAAGAGTCTTATCTTGGGTTTTCTTCCAGCACTCCCCCACCTGTTATAACTTTGAAGCCCCTCTTATGTCATTCATACTAAGTCCTACAGTAATTTGTAATACCCTAAAGAGAAACAAAATGGATGAAGATTTCTGTATTATTTACTTTAGGTTTCTGTTTTATTGGCAATGATTGGCAATTATCCAACATGATTTATGACCGTACATTATGCTCTGGGCCAGCTCATAAAAATAAAAGAAAAGGTGTAGCATTACTGCACAAAGTAGGACTTGGAAGCCAGCATTATTTAAATTAAATTTCTTGGTATATCTTGAGTTTATGGACATTTTTTATCTTTAATCCTGGAAAAGACTCTTTGGTACTTTGCCAAACAAATGAAATCCAGTTCCTTAATTTCACTGTGATTTATAATGGCAAAATTCTCCCGTGAGATCCAGTACATAGCTGAAGGATTCACAGCAGAAATATGGAAGTCTTTTTGCTTGAAAATTGCTTCTCAGCTACCTCCATACTCTGATCACCTGATTTAAAGTCCAGTGAAAATGAAGGAGGGGGATTTGAAGGGCATTGCTAATCTCCAAGCTCCTGTAACGGTAAGGAAAATGGTAAATAAAACTTTCAGGGAATCCTGGGAAGAAGATCATGCTAAGATCTGCAAGAGAGGGCTTCTTAATGGTCCTGATTAACCCAACTCAAGGAAGAAAATTCCCTCCTGATCCAACCCACCAGTTGGGTTAAGCTTCAGTGTGAAATTAGAAACATAAAACAGGCTCCAAAATCAAGGTGTTATTACTGTGATCACGGTTGCCCACTGGGCTTCTAGGCACCATATTCCACTGTCTCAGGGAGTGAAGGTGGTTAATAAACTCTTCTTTCCTCCATCCCTAAATAGAAACCCAGAAAACCACAGCAAAAACATGAATGAGCCAAAAGTGATCCAGACTAATTGGTTGCTTTAATTTTACAGAATTTCTGTTTGCATTTCTGATGAGTCTAGTTTTTCCTCTCCCAGTATCCCATGACCCAACTAGAAGGGTTGTCCTGGTGGTAAAGGTAAAGGACTGAACAGTCACCCCTTCCATATTTATTCAGTTTGCTCAGAGACTCCAGGCAACACGCTGTGGTCAGACCAAGATACAGCGATTTCAGAGTTTTATGTTTGCTTTATTAGCAGCTTACTACAAAATGTAAGCAATTGAAAGATGTACATAGACAGCAGCTTTACACTAACTTTTAATGTTGTGTTTGTAGACTTAGATGACTTTTATGATAATGCTGCTCTGTTTGGTTTGGGGGCTTTTGTGTATTGAATATTTAATAATGTTTTAATTGTTGTTGGTTGTTCTGATTAGAGTTAATCCATGTGGCACCTACAGTGTGCTGGCAGGGGGCGCTTTATAAATGAAAATGGTCATTATTTCTTACTGTAAAATACTGAATCACTTACATTTAGGGAAATGAACTGAAATTTTACAGATGGGTGGTTTTATGAGTTCAGAAGAAAAAATAATACATTTAGCTTGTTAGTCAATGCTGCAAAGTCTCCCATCACATGGCTTTTTCCCAATTGAATAGAGTCCATCTGGAAAACTTACTTCTTGCTAAAACATGAGACAGCTGTAAAAGTAGTATTTCTCCTCCACTAAATTAAGTCAGAGGTGAATTTCTGCCATATCTATATAACTCCTTGGTCATGTGGACAGCAATAGTGGTTTTTTTACTTTATGAGTTTCAGTTGCTACACAAATACCCTAAGAATTGCTGCAGACTGCCCTCAACATCTTCAAACCTGTGTATGAAGTGTATGTCGCATAGATGTACTGAATATACCTCACCATGCCCAGGACTCTCTGACTTAGCAAATTTTTCCATCTGCCCCATTAGAGCAGATTTTTGATTGTTTTGTTTTACAAAGATTTGGTCTCCTATACAGATATTTGTATTTCAGAGTGATTATATGACAGTACATGTATCCCCATATCTGGTTTCATTGTGTAGTCACATGACAGTTAGACCACTCAAGATCTTGGCAAAACCTTTCCCTAACTTCTGCCAAACATTGCTGATGTTGAGACAATGCTGAATTTCTGGACCAATGTTAAATTTTATGTTCTTTCTAAGGATTTTCCTCTACAACAAGGAAAATTCCTGCAGAAAACTGTCTTCTCAGAGTGCGCTTACTGCTGCTGTAAAATGCTAGACTGATTAAGTTATACATCAACAGTCTGTCCTTATCCTCAGACCAGATGTTAGAGGAATTAGTCAGCACACACTTATTTAATTTGTCTTAGTCATGTGCCTTGAGATTGATCTACAGCAAGTGCAACCTAGGAAGAGCAGGCTTTGATGAGTTCCCAGTGATCTGAAATGCTTCTCCTCAGGACTAAATGGGCTAAGAATGCCCCTACCTGGCCAATATACAGCCAACTCTGGTATGAAAGGGAGGCATAGGGGTGAAAGGCTCAGTGTTGAAGAGGTCAGAAATTTTGAGATCAAATTAGATTTAGCTAAAGCTGAACATTTCTAATGTGCCTCACCAGATGCCAGTCTCATCAAGAAGAGAGAGAAAGAATTTGGTTTACTACTCAATGGTCTCATACCTGGGTCACTTTTCTGGAATGTTTCGTTCTGAAATCCTTGCTGCACATAAACCACGACCATGATGCTCTTAATTCAGTGAAGCATGACCTGGAATTAGAAGTCTTACATTTTAGGTTAACTAACTACCCAAAAACGCGTCCAGCTGCAAGAAGTTATTTGTAAAGTTGGTTTCTTTCCACTGTAAAACAAAAACAAACCTGGTCTGAAACCTTGAAAGTTGCTGTAAAAAATGAGATTTCTCATTCACCATTTGGAAGACCCAAATCCATATTTAGTGACACTGAATTTTACTACAGCCCAAAATGCTCGATGTCATCATTCTACAACATCTCTTTCTTTCTTTCTCCTCCTACCCTCTCTTTTCCTCCTCTAACATATGCCATCACATACATACACTTTAATATGAGCCTGTTCTTCTAATTCACAGCAAAGCAAAGAAGATTACAGCTAGTTGCAATTGTCCAGAAGTATACGAAACAGGCAGATCATAAGCTGGTTTTACATTGTTGATATTATTATGATGTCGTAATTTGCATTGATATAAAACAATTTTTGTTTCATCACTCTCTATGGTCAAAATAAAAGTAATAATTTAGCTACGTAGCTTTTTAGTTTGTTTTTATTTTGGAGAAAACTAAAGCCTATTCCCTAAGATCCTTTTAAAAGGTAGGAGTAACAAAATCATAAAAAATAAAAATGCTATTAAATAGGTTGTAAATTTCAAAGTGATACATGAATGCAATAACCCAACTGGAGAGTTGGGGAAAATAATAAAACCAGTGTGTTATAGCACTGACATTGTAAAGGCTACAAAAATCAATAAAGGGAATTTAGGAATCTGAGAAGTTGTAAGGTATCTGCTGAAGTAGAGTAGAATTTTAGAGAGGAAACTATAGAGGGCTTACAATCATCAGGACTTGAAGGAAAACAAAACCTGTTCCTCAATGGATTCATTGTTCTGTTTTTTTGTTGGTTTGTGGTGGAGTTTCTTCTTTAATAATTTGGAACATTTCTTTTTGTTTCAAATAAGGCAAAAAAAAAATCAGAATTTGTGAACCTTGCCTTTATAAACTGAAACTGTTAGTGTCTGGTTCTTGGTATTTACTTCATAGCTAAATGCTGTGGATATGTAAATGTAATGGTATAAACCTTTGAAAGTAATTCACAGAATCATAGAATCATTAAGGTTGGAAAAGACCTCTAAGACCATCTAGTCCAACCATCAACCCACCACCACCATGCCTACTAAACCACGTCCTGAAGTGCCACATTTACACATTTTTTTAACACCTCCAGGGATGGTGACTCCACCACCTCTCTGGGCAGCCTGTTCCAATGCTTGAATTAAATCACATAGTAAGATTAGTTCAGTCCTTAAGGGGAAATGATTGAGGCTGCTTTCATGACAAAGAGCTGTGCATTTATAAAACCATAAAATCACTTGTTTAAATCATCACTGTACTTAGCTGTTTCAGTAATAGATACTGGAACACATTCCCATGCATTCTCAGCGATCAGTCACCTCTTAGGACTTTGCATATACAACACCCATTCTGTTCTCAGGTTCCAACAACTTCAGTTTCAAAGCAAAAATCCTAAAGATCTGTGAACAAAGAATAATTTACTTTTTGTGCTATTTTTGCTCCTTTATCATAATGCTTCCTAAGGTTGTGATTTCTAGTATTCTGTCAGTCAATCTGATTATTCATGTTTCATACAAAAAGATTCAGAACTTAAACATATTTCGGTCTAATATTCGTAACTATTCACCATCTAATAGTTGAGAGCAGTTTGGAAGAGGCATAAGAAAAATACAGGTATGTTTCAGGTCACTCAAGTAATATGGCTTTGTGATTATGGTTGCTATTAGAAAAAAAAAAAGATTGGTTGTTCATGGGGCTTTGGCACTGCTAGAATGAAGGATGATAAAGAAAGCACATTAGAAAAAGCTAATTGTCTAAAGACTACTAGACCATGTGACTAATACCTCATTTGCAGTGAAAGAATGTATTAAAATTGACTGTGTATATTTAAATTTGAAACAGTTGGTTTCTTTCTCAGAGAGAGGGAGAGAAAAAGAGACTGTGTGAGGGAATTGAGGAGAGAGAATCTGGATTTATTTATCTTATGGCATTTATATCAAGGAGTTAAATGCAAGTGCACTGCCCATTTGCAATGCCTAGGATTTGATAGACAAGTTGACATGGGAGAAGAAGAAAAGGAAGAAAGAAAAATAGATCTATGAAGCTGCTTTTGAAGTGATAGAATCCAAGGTAATGGAGTAAACCAGAGTTTAGTCCAGTGCCTATAAAATCCAGGTCTGGCAACTTAAATGCTTAGTCTTAACATAGACAAAACATCTAGACATCTCTGGAACCCTTAGTCATTGCTGGGAAAAAATAGTCTCACCCTTTACCAACTATTCTAGTCATCAGATGTTTCAAGGCATCAGTATATGCAATAAATTTTAAAGAAGCCAAGATACTGCCATCAAATCAGTCTATATAAAAATGTTATTTTCATTCTTTCTTTTCAATAGGTCTCCACTGGACACTAAATAACTTGGAGTTCAATATTTGTCCCACTAGAAGGCTTATCTGAAATTTGTGACAAGAGTAGGGGGAACTATTAAGTTATTTTCTTAAAATCATCCTCATTGATGTAGAAAAGACCTGACTCCATCAAAAAGAAAAATATTCCCCAGAAAACCTGTAGTTTGACTATGTCCCTAATACTACATTTAAAATAGCCTCTTTCATGCAAAGATATAAAAAATATACTTCAAACATTTATTCAAAAATCACCACTTAGGTGTAATTCTGAATAAATTATGCTTTATATTCTGTGACATCAATAACTTGACAGTTCTCTTTCTTGTGCTCTGATAAAACTACAGCCATATATAGTTTTATATATTTGAGCAAGCATTTACTTAAGTATCATGGAGTTCAGAGACTGGGTGTTAATGACAGAAAAAGGGCACCAAAAAAAGCTATAGGGTAGTGTTAGAGCAGTGCAGGTGAGTGTCTGTATATGAAAGAAGAGCCTTCCTGAAGGAAGGAAGTTATAATCAATGTAGCTGGACCATCCAGAACAGAAGTATGAATGAGTTGGTTAAGCACACAGCAAATTGCAAATGTCAGAAACCAACATGTGCTTGGGCAGTGCCGTAATCTAGGGCATCTCTATTCCAGTTTGCATGCAGCTCTTCGCAGCAGTATTTAGATTTAATTTAGGTATCTGAGCCAGTTCTACCTTAAGTAATTTGGGTGTACCTGTAAACTTCAGTGTCATTAGTTTTCAACTAATCTGCATCTGAATGTGCAGAGACTGTAATAACAGAATATTTGATATATAATGATAGTATGCTCAAAAGTGATGTAGAAGACCTTGTTTCATTAGAAAATTAAAGTATTAAAAAAAAAATCTATAACACTTCTTTCATGAAAGCAAGGCAAAACAAGTACAATCTAGGGCATGCATACCATCTCCATAGAAATACGTCATAGCAAAACTATAAAGGTGTCTATTATGAATTTGTCTACATTAGTGTTTTGGTTCAGCTTGGGGTGCTTTTGAAATTACTTTCCTGACATACATATACACCATATTTTGATTCAAATCACAAAGCAGCTCTGGGTGCACAATGGATTCCTTTGGAGAGAAGCTGAGCCAGATGATGCCTTCTGGAAGCCCATGTAATGCACTGGTTGGCAATGCTCTTTGAGCCACAGTCTGCACTACAGCCCGTCTGAAGTAAACCTCTTCCAAATACATGCAATATGGACATCAGAACTTCAGCCCCAATTATTTCATTCTGCAGATCCACTCATATGATACCACATCACCTATGATCTATCCCAGCCAAGTTTTATTCTTTCAGAGTAGGGTCCCACATAAGTAGGGCCTCAAATAAATAAAGGGTGGTGTTCTACCTTCTTCATCAGATATATCATATCTATGTTTAATTATAACTCCTACCTTCATTTGGAGTCACTGGAAACCATCTTACTACAAACAACTGAATTTTTCATTGCCATGTAAACTACATTCAAATTACATGTTAACTAAATATAAAATCAGAAAATGGAGACAAATCCCAGTCATTTATGTTGTGGCTGTACTTGGTATGTTTTTTATTTTGGACCTACTGTCACAAAGTGAAAAGAGGCAATTGTACCTATGCAGAAGAATTTTTGACCTGCATTAAGACCAAGATTTGGCTCTGAGAAAATCAAGCACGCCGTTGGGAATAAAAAGGAAATATGTCATTATTAGAAAGAAAATTAACAGAAATGTAGCAAAACTGTTTAAAAAATGTGCGACCTACCTTACATCTTT
Organism: Scopus umbretta; assembly: GCA_013400535.1. NCBI lineage: Eukaryota > Metazoa > Chordata > Aves > Pelecaniformes > Scopidae > Scopus > Scopus umbretta. The sequence goes on along the minus strand of VZTL01044602.1, from coordinate 45,759 downwards.
GTGGTATATTCTTTGCAGAGAAAATGGCAATTCTACTTCCAAATAAGAATCAAACACCTAAAAGAGTTTGTAATCTAAAGTAATTTAATTGAATCAGTTTGAAAGAATTTATCAATAGCCAAATCTGTGTTGATATTTTTATCTGTACCAGGCCTCAATTCAGGAAATCATTCAATCATAACCCTGAATCTATCCTTTCTTGCAGAAACATTTCAGCATATATCTAAATCCCACTAAACTTACTCACAAGTATTCTCCTGTTGAAGCAGAGTACAAATCCCATTTATTTCAATGACGTAGGTTCTGGCCTTGCATACATTGCTCAGTGCTGAATCTATATCTGCAGAACTGACTTTATACCTGGGTTAAGCACTGCACTTTAAATTTACTGTAGAATTAATGTTTGCTATTGCTTTAATTTACTGTTCAATTTCTCTTTACTATATGAGGGACAAATGTCCTGTTTTTCACCTGATTTGAGGGAATCCATGGGGGGAAAGTAACAAAACAAACATTTGTATGCATTATTGTCCTTATTTTTAAGTTAAAAACAAATTATATTTGTCTTAATTAATATTATTTCATTTTCTGGTTCCACTGTAACAGTTAATTGCCTCACCTATTTAGAATGCATTATTTATACAGCTGAACAGTCTTCAGATTTTAAACCAAAATCTATTCTTAACTTTTAAAACCAGACCTTCCTTACTTCTTGTACAGTTATTACATATTTTCATTGCCACACAAAGCCAAAACTAAATTAACAGAATCAGGAACATTACAGGGTCATGTAGCTGAAAGCAGTCTAGTACTAGAGTGTCCACTGACTATATTTAGTTTCTTTGACTGAAGAGCAAGAAGAACAAGTCCAGCTTGATGCTAGATTAACAATTAAACACATAAATCTGTGACCCAAAGGGGTTCTTAATTCACACCTTACTTCTGTACATTTTATAAAGAGGACTTATATCTTCGAGTAATTATTATGAGTACTTCTTTTGTATGGCACCTTTCTGTAAACATGCACTTTAATCATCTAGTTATATAGTAGCAAAACACAAAAGTTCAATCATTTAGCAATAGCTGTGACTCATGATGACAAAAGCAGAGATTGAAGCAGTGACCTATTTGCTAGTTAATAAGTTTAGGTTTTATTCTTAATTATATTACACATAACACCTAAAGACTTCCATCCATACCAGTGGCTCATGATTGATTTAAGGAGGTCAAAACCAAGTACAATACTATGTTAAAATTTCTCATTAGATAGATAAAATTAAGATAACTGAAATAGTTTTATTTATCAATAATTTTACAAAAACAAATTTTATAGCACCTTCAAAATTTCAATATATTTATTTTTTCTAACAAGTGTAATTTATTAACATTCATAAAAGGGTAAACCCTTTCTACCTGCGCACTAAAAGGCAATCTTAGACCAGCAGTGTCAGACAAATTATTATTGATTGGATTTTCCAACCTTTTTCTTCTGTCTTCTGCAAGCATATCTGCCACTGTGTTCTGTGACATGTTATTTCCACAGTATTTTTTTTTTTCTTTTCCATAAAGGCTGCTTATGTATTTTATAATAAACAGGGATTAGAAAAATTATATTAGAAAGAGAAATCAGGACCCTTCAAAGACAAAACTATATTTTAAGTACCTATATTGGTACTTTCTCTCCTTTTTTTTCACTCTCAGTCTTGGCAGTACACTTTCTGTACTCTGCCCTAATTGTGATGGCATGGGCAGAACCATCTAAACTTTGACTGAAGGTTGACATATCCTCCTGGGAATTACAGTCTATAGATATAACTCCTTCAGACTGAAGCAGAACTTGAGTCCAGATGTTCCACTTATTATTGTAAAAAAGTGATCCAGATCTCTCCTAAAGTTTGAGCTGAATCCTGTGCTGTCTGAGTGCATCAGTGGGGCTCTGACCTCCTGGCGAACTGCGCTTCCCTGGAGGCATTACAGTCATCCTTAGGAGCTTCCCAATCCCACTTGAGTTTGCACTGGAGTGTGATAGGTGCCTGTTATGGTTTAGCCCCTGTCAGCAACCAAGCACCACACAGCTGCTCGATCACGCTCCCTGCCCCAGTGGGATGGGGGAGAGAATCGGAAGGGCAAAAGTACGAACACTCATGAATTTAGATAAGAACAGTTTAATAAATGAAATAAAATAACAACAACAACAATAATAATAATACTAAAGTGAAAATAGTAATACAAATTGCAATGAAAAGGAGAACAACGAGGGAGAGAGAAGCAACACCCAGGGGAAAAAAAAAAAACAAGTGATACAACCACTCACCACCCGCTGACCCATGCCCAGCTCGTCCCCGAGCAGCGATTGCTGCCCCCCGGCCAATTCCCCCCAGTTTCTATACTGAGCGTGATGCTGTATGGTATGGAATAGGCTTGTGGGCAGGTTGGGTCAGCTGTCCTGGCTGTGCCCCCTCCCAGCTCCTTGTGCCCCTGGCAGAGCATGGGGAGCTGAAAAGTCTTCGGCTACTGTCAGCACTACTTAGCAACAACTAAACCATTGTTGTGTTAGCAGCATTATTCTCATCCTAAATCCAAACCACAGCACTATGCCAGCTAGTGGGAAGAAAATTAACTCTACCCCAGCCAAAACCAGGACATGACTCACTGTCTAAATGGTTGTTCACACATCCCTGTGTATGGAGGTAGGAAAGCAACAGTCCCAGATGACACTATTGTTATATTTAGAATCATAGAATCATATAGAATTATTAAGGTTGGAAAAGACCTCTGAGATGATCTAGTCCAACCATCAACCTAAAACACCATGTCTACTAAACCATGTCCTGGAGTGTCACATTCACATGTTGTTTGAACACCTCCAAGGAGGTGTTACATAAATTACATTTATATGTAATATATTTACCTTAGACCAAATTTACAGTAGAGCTCTTTTATGGTCTTAACAAGAAGAAGCAGTCACCACCTCAGTTTCTTGATGAGAAAAAAATAACACAGGAGAACATCTGGGTCCATTAAGTAGAGGTTCTTCTGGTATAGTAAGTGATTTTTAAGGAGCTACCAGGTTAGCCTTCTTTAGTAGGCAGCAGGGTAGTTACAGGAACCTTGGGATCAGATCTTTGTTAAATTTTGGTAGTTCAGAAAAATGTTACTCAAAGACAAAATGGCTTTCTACACTTATTGGCATTGCCATGCAGGAGTGAGTCTCACCTCTAATGTATAACATGCAAAGAATATCTTAAGAATAGTTACAGATAAGAGACTCAGTCTCTTTAAAATTAAAAAAAAAATAAATCAAGGAAAAAGAAAGACATAGCAAAAGGAAGAAGATAAACATTATAAATTCTGCAATAGTTCTTAATAAAGAAATACTTTTTCAAAAGGACAAATTAAAAATAAATTCCTTTTACCTCCAACTTCCTTCTCTGTTTTGAAGGAATTTCTGGACTAAAATCCTAAAAATTTTAGATAAGTATAAGGAATTGACAAATTTGGAATCAACCTAGCCTCAACCTTGAGTATAATTTCCCCTTATATCTGCATTCTATGGATGTCCCCTGCATCTTGACACCCAGTTACGTTTGAAGACTTGAGCCCCATCCTATAAAAAGACGAACACTTAGGTCTCCTTCTGATAATATTTATCACAAAGCCTGAGCTCTTCTTGGGCCTGGATCAATAATACAGCCATAATTATTCTAATAAACATCAAATAAGACTTTTAAGATAAAGACTTAGAATTAATTCACCTTTAAGACAAATGCAGAGCTTCTGTTAACACCAGCCAGGGCTACATGTCTTAGCAATAGGCATATATTCAACTGTATTCACTGATATTGGTCATAATCAAATGTGAGAGGTGAAGGAAAATACAGAATATAGCTTCTATTTAAGCTCAGCAAGGCCAATGGAAAAGGAGCAGAAAAGCAGAGGCAGCAGAGTAACTATAAACTGCCAGCATTTCTGTGAACATCTTCTCTTGAAGAGGCTGAGAAAACCTGCCAGAATGCTACAGAAGTTTTGATGAAGGGAAGCACTCAGAGGAGCACATTAAATCTAGGCTGATACAAGCATATGGAAGTTGAAGTCTTTTCTCATTATCTTGGCTGATTTTCTGCCAGGAGACACATCTGCTGGACTTCTGCAGAAGCCCTGCGGGAATGTAAACCTAGGCAGTCACACCAGTCTGCTAAGCCATATTTATGTAACATTATTAGGTAACTTTTCACATCAAGGGATGCACTGACTCAGAAACACATTCAAGGCTTATTGGAGGTGGGAAAAAAATCACATGGGAAGCATGTTTGCCATCTGAAGGGAAACTACATGGAGACCAGTGGAGAATTCTCCAAAAAGACGAGGGATGACTACTCTTCAGGAATACTTAGCAAGTTACTTACATTACTTATTTGTAATGATAATTTCCCTGAGCTGTTGAAATCCCAGATTTAAGACATATGATTGAACTGCTGTTAGCAGTAATAATGGTTATGGTAAACTAATGACAGTTTCATGCAAATTCTTTGAACTTTAAACATTGTAAAGTTTTAAAAGCTTAGGGCTTTTGTCATTTCAAGCCAACACTTTCACACTACTATCATCTTTTTGGACTTAAAATACTTTATTTTCAGAGTTTTAATACCCCTGGAGGGTTTCCTTTTGACACAGAGAGGGAAAAGAACATGGTGTGAAGCCACAGTGAATTATAGCCTTGTCTCTTACCTACTTGCCTAGTTTTATGTTTCAGATATTTAGCGTGTTAAACTCCCACTTTCCACTTGCATGTGCAGAACACTCCAGGGCAACACCTCTAATACGTCTTGATGCATTGCATATGTCAAGGTGGTTTTTTTTTTTTTTTTTGTAAGAAGATTGTTCCTGATTTTAAATAAAACTGAAGAAGAATATTGTGTTGCAAAAAGTCAACTTTGTGTTAGCATTTCTGTGATCTTCATCCTGATTGAAAAGCAGAAACATGATTTCAGTTAAGTATATTTTAGTTCAGGGACAAAATTATCACAGAGGAGTACGGATTTCATAAGGAACTACAATCTAATGTCTTCCTTCATTTACCATTCTGATTTAAAAACAAAACAAAATACCCTCCCCCCAAGATGTGACTTCACTACAGAATTTAGGATTTGTCTAATCTGTGTAAAGATCAACCAACCAACCAAACCACCTGACAAAAAAACCACATGTGGTTGCCCTCTGTAATAGTTTAAAAGTTATGAAGTTCCTGTAAATGATCAATTAGCAGCATACCCTCATTTGAAACCTCGGGCTGCGTACCAATATCTCCTGGAAAGATATCCAACTTTTCTCACTAAATTTTATATCTTGAGTTTCTCTCTAAAGTTCAATTCTAATAACTGGCCAGTAACCTCTGCTGATGAATCCTAGCAAGGTAAGCACATGAATAAAGCCCAGATGCAGTTTGGTCTGGATCAAAGCATTTTGCTGGATCAGGTGAGAGTGCTAAGTCATCCTCTTTCCTGATAAAACTCTAAATTTTGAATGCTCAGCAGCTTCCTACCAATAATGCTCAGCAAAATGTAAGAACAGGAAGAAGTTATTCATACAGGAATTTGACATTTCTGACTCTCATCTGACAAAAATGAATGCCTTGAAATTATAAAGAGTTCCTCCTTCAACCTTTTCTTAAGGAAACACCTCATGCTTCTTGAAAAATTATATGGCTGTGTCCAACCTGTGAACAATTAATTGCTACATCCTTCACAGTAGAGGTTTTTTTCTCTCTACTCTTTTTTTCTTTGCATATATATATATATATATATATACACACATGATATCTCATTATTAAGTGCATTGGGAGCACTTATCTGCATGGAGCAAAGGTAGCGAATTTTTCTGAGTTGTAATGATAAGCTAAAAGTAAGCCCTGCAAGGTAAAATCTATTTAAAATGTGGCAATTTGGGAAAATATATCCCTCAAGCACAGCAAACATACCATCAAAGTGAGTTAGCTACCAATTAACTTCTACATTTTGCACAAAGAGCATTAAATTCTAGGGTAAAAATAAAACCAAATTATGTATGCCTGCTCTCTGTGAAAAATAGATCACACAAAATGAGCTTTAGATGTGGTGGTTTTCACTGTGTTTTCAGCATTCAACTGTCCTTCTGGAAAATATTTGATTTTCTGTTTAAAAACACTTTTTTCTATGTAAACTCATACCACTATGCATGTATAAAAAGAGAAACTACAAGTCAAATGCAGTAAATTAAAAAGCATGATCCTAGGCAGGCTCAGACACTATGACACAGCACCCAATTTTGACACCTCTGTTCACAACAGGTAAGCAACGTTGCTCTATCCATTACTGAGCTCTTGATCCCAAAGCCTAGAGGAAATTATAAAATACCATGGAAGCAAATAGAGTTCCAGTCAGTCAAAATGGCAACAAAAGGGCATACTTGGAAAAGGTGCATTGACAGGAGCAGGAGCCTAGCCTGATACAGGCTAGGCTGTGACTATTTAAGAACTGAAGGTCAAAGGAGCTTTAGCAGGAGCCAAACCAATCAGTGGACCAGCTCTCCATAGATTCAGAGATGTGCCTAAGCCCTTCCTGCTGGAACCAATTAGGAAAGTACAGCAAAGTACAAGCAGAGATAAGGAAGAACTTAATTCTCAACTCCCGTGGCCCAGACAATGTCATGTGGGAAAAGATGTGCACTACCTTGGCTGGACTCAGCCATGCACATACGGTTTACGTCCAGAAAAGAGCATTTTCTGCACAGTGTTTAAAGGCAGTTCAGAGATTTCTCCTGTGAAAGGGAAGTTACAGTGTGGGCAATATTTCCCTTTCCAGAGAAAGGAGCACAGTGGGTTCCATCTTGTCAGAAACAAAAAAAAACAGTATTTAGCATGAGTGGAGCTTGAAAGACAGTACAAGAAGAAGCACGGCAATGGATTGCTTGATAATTGCTATATTGAAACTTTGTATATCAGGTTTTTAGGATATCTTTTCTAAGTCAGAGAAACTTCTGCAATTCATTCGATACAAGGTCTGCAGTGCAAAGAATAGTTGATTTTCATCATACCTGTCCTGCCACATTACCAGCTTGACTCACAGGTTTTACAGATGAGTCTGGACATCAGCCATACTCCTGAGACTTTGACTGACTTCTAACACTACTGAGTGAAGATCATCTCTGGAAACATGGCACAACCCAAGAAACAGCATGTAACACATATGTCAGGCCCTTCTCTTTCTGTGGCAAAGCATACATAGCACAGCCATGTCGGCTGCATTGGAGCTGTGCTCCTCTAATGCTGCAGTTCAGCCAAAGCATTCCCAAATTGCATATGTCCCTGTCGCAATAGAGCGTGTCCTGTCACTCAGCCCTCCGCTAGTTAGGTGCAACGTAAGAGCTGACCTTTCATTGCTGTAAAGCAATGAGAAAATGCTTTGCACGGTACAAGATATGAAATATAGACAGATGTCAGAAAGCACTTACACCTAATCAAGGCACACATGGATAAGGCAAGGTGCATTGAAAACAAAGAAGATGAAATAACTAATGTGTGTGTATATATACACATATATAGAAAGAGGGAGAGAAAGAGAGAAGTGCTATTGTAACATTATTGATTTATTTCTTGTAGGCACCAGAGAACAAATGAGTGTTCAGGAAGGATTTGAGAGAAGAGTGGTTTGATGGGCTAGAACAAAGATTTCACTCACAAAGGGCATGTCAGACGAGACTAGTATGAACTGCTGACAATAGAGATATTTTTTTTAAGAAGAGCAAATATTTCCTGAGTTGCCAGTTGTTAGGGTTTGCGGGTGAAACCCTGCCAACACTGAAATCAGTAACAGAATCTTGGTTGACACCAGGAGTGCTAGAATTTCACCATGTGAGGAATGCAAATTCTGAGATATTTTACCAGATGAAAGATCCCACCCTGGAGCACATTTAAACACATGTTCAGAAATAGGTAGATGCTTCAATTTTTTTTTTTTTTTACTTTCTGAAGCAATGTTTAAAACAATGAATAAAAAACATAGGAACTGCAAAGAACTATTAGAACAGATTATTTTAGTTAGTCTTGTATTTTGCCTCACAGTCACCAGGACCACATATTTCAAAAAAACATATGGAGTTCCCAAGTGAATACCTTGGCAGCATTATGTCCTTGGAGAATATTATAACTTGAATCCACATATAAGGTAGTTGATTTCTGTCTTATAATCTGTACCGTGCTACCTGATATAAGCCTCTTTTCTGTGTAGTGTAAATTTCTCTGGGTTTATAAACATCTAAACCTATCGCAATTCTATAGAATCTTTTTCTTTAAAGTGGGTGATTTCCCCAAGTCAGTGCATTACTTCTGTGAAATACCTGCTTTATCAATTGTAAAGGTACTTGATTTCACCAGACTTTTATCCCCGTTTTTCTCTCTGTGATTATGAGAAGATATGGTAAGGACCCTCCATTAGAGCATTGCTGCACTGTTCTTATACCTTCATCAGGTAGGATCTTGTACCCTGTTTTGTAAAACTGAACACTTCTAATTTTTTTGCTGTCTTCTCATTTTGAAATTCTTTTCCAATGTTTGTGTCAACTTCATACCTTAGTTCTCAAAGTTATATTTCAGTGCTTGGAGAGAGGTTTCAAAATATTGCATTTTGCCTCCTGAAGATATCCAATCAGATTCAGTGCTGAAGAATTCGATTTTAGTTTTCCATAGTAATTAGTGCCATGCCTACATAAAATGTCTGCACAGTAACACATGTATTCAAATTTGTCAGGATTACACCTAACCTCTGCCTCACACACTATCACCACTAATACACTGTCCTGCACTTGTGTATATGTACACACAGTAAAGCTGCAGAAAATTAGAAAAAAAAGCTTTTTGAAAATATCATAGGAAGGTCGATTCTGCCTCTGTACCTTATTTTTCAGTGACCTAGAGGAACCTCACGAATAATCTCATTCCATGGTTGCAGTGCCAGCGACAGGCAGTCTCTTCCTCACCCTGGGATGCCCCCACCAGGGGATGCACCGTGAAGCTGCCACCTGCTTCAGAACTGAACCAAGCAATATCTCAGGCAAAAATCTAAAGATTAGATCAGAGAAGACCAATTCTTGGAATGCAGCTACATAAATATTCACAGGAACACTTAACAAGCATGTAAACTTGAGGTATATGCCTAATTTTATCCTTAAAGAAGAGGCTATTCAGGAGGATATTTGGCTAAGTGCTTCACTTGGAGGCTGTTTCAGGTCCACTGACTTCCACAGGGATGAGATTACTGCAGACTTGCATTTACATGTGCTTTTGTTTTGAAAACCTACAGGAAAGAACTTTCAAGACTGCAGCAAGGACCTGATTCAAGCATCCATTGAGCTTACAAAACTCACAGTACTTGCCTGACTTCCTTGTGTGATCAGACAGTATGTAACAGAATATTCAGCAGCATTTCATTGCATTTTTTAAATTCATGTAACACTCATTTTATCTGTTATGCTCTAATTTTGGAGATTTTTATTATAGGCATTTGTACAATACATTTGAATGAATTTCAGGATTTAATGATGCAGCTGCTAAAATGTTATTATAATTTTTTTCATATGAATAAATCAAAATGAATCAGATAAAAGTGTTAAAACATTAATAAAAATGCAAGAGTGAAGAAATGACTCGTGAAAGCAGGGAGAGAGCCAGGCATTTTGTGAGTAAGCACTATATGAATTTATATCTCTAAATCCTTGTCAACAAATCTTAAGTCTCAGCATGCAGTATTAAGCAAAAGCGAAATGTCTTTTAAAGTCACACTCAGTAACAATTTCTCCAAAGGATTCTTGTGTGATTGATGATTTTTTGAGCAGTTCACTGTGGGTATGCAAAAACCTGGTTACTGTGATTGTACAGAGAGGTCAGAGTGTTTGTTTCTGTAGCTTGAATTGAAGCATGTAGCTTTTGTGAGTTGATTTCTGGGGAGAATACTTTCACTTAACAGCTCAGGATTTCCATGACTATTCTTTAAAAATTTAAGTTAGTGGTTTCAGTGTATGGTCTACTTAATAAATTTGTTCAAGTAAATAAATTGTATGAACAAAACAGAAAAGGACATGGCAAAAGAAAAGTTTATTTTTTTTTCAAATTGGAACAACCATTCACAGAAAATGTCCTGTCTTTGCTTAGGCAGATTATTTAAAAAGCATTAACCTTACATTTACATAAAAGTAGAAACTCATGAGCCTCCAGTAATTCCCATTCTCACATGTTTCAGGGAAAGACAGGAATTTCTTTGTGGACAACTTCCGGTGAAATCTTTGATGAAAGTTTTCTTACGGACTCTTATGTAGTTATTGTTCTATTTGTTCCTATCTCTGAGACCTAATACACTCTCGGTATTTTTCCTTTGCATCATTGGTGCTTTCTAAACTGGTAAATGCATGTGGAAATTGGACAAAAATAATGTTTAATCAGCCTCTTTTGTAAGCAAGGAGATATAATATGGGTGTCTGCTAATGATGTAAGCTTTTTTCTGTTTTCCTGAGGCATTCAGTAGGAGCGATGGCATGACTGTATTGCTTCTTGATTGTGCTGAAGAATAAACACAAGAGTACTTTTCTGCAATGAAATTATTTTGGATTTGTATAGGAGTGCTCATGTAATTGTTATCTCATCTGGGAGACCCTTGCTATTTTGTGCTGTTTTGTTAGCCACTGTAGTGTCACCAATTTCACAGCAAAATAAATACATGAAGGTGAAAGAAGCCAATGATTATAGTAAATTAATCTTAACAAGTCTCCTGGTCAAGGAGCTCAGGACTTTGCCACATCATCCTTATAACTTGTAGAGTCCTAGATCTTTATGTTTAGATTTCTCCTGGGGATCTACTTTTGCACAATAGATAGCCTGGATCTGCTTGAGACATGGATTTAGATTAAACTCAAATTAGATTAAAGTTTGTATTTCACAGTAGAATGGTCACACCAACCAGCTTTAAGCTGCCATTGTACAGGTGCCCAGTAGTCAAGGTGTGCTGTATACTCTGTGATCAGATCCAGGAGGTTGAATTAGGAACTCCAAATACCTCTGGAAAATAAAAGAACATATGCTTAGGTGAAAATTATCTCAGGGAAGAAGAGCAAGGATATTTTGTTATGTTATTTCTGGGAGGCTCCTCTTGATCCTTGAGGTCATATACAGGTAGAAAGAAATCACTGTAACAGCACTGGTAAAATGAAAAATATGATTTTATTCACAGGTGCAGATGGACAGAAACTCATCTTCCCACACTCTGAGCTGGCCAGACCTGAGCCAGAAGTGATGTCTAAAGTTACATAAAAGTTTTTTCCCCAAGTTCACATATTTTGCTGTCACCATTAACTTAGATATACAGAAATGTTTATATGAATTGGGTTATTTTGTGAGACTTTAGTTTCCAGATATGAACTGGAAACAAAATGCTACTTACAATGTTAAAGTCTGTTTTTTCCAGAATGTGAAAATTAACAGATTATCTTCTCCTAATAGACCTTGGCACTTAACAGGTGATATATTTTTTAACTGACTATGATATGAAAGAAAAACATTGTATACTATTCTGTTTGTAGAAAATAGAATTGAATCAATGTTAGCAAGCTGATTTTATTTGCACTGAATGTAAGAATATTAAAAAGGAGGCCCATAACTAAGGTTCCTGATATTAAAAAATAAAATTTTGAGAATCTATGGGAATTAGTAGAATTAGTTGGACTGAAGAGCTCGGGAATGAAAATACAAGAGATACTTGGAATTTTAAAAATTCAGTGACAAAAATATCCTAAATAAATGCAGGAAACACATGACTGTATAGCTTAAAGAATTAACTGGATAAATAACTTCAAGAAATTAGAAAACATAAGGAAAAAAAGGGCTTGATAAAGTAGTGTTGCAGAAGACATGGCATGTAGAGAGCAAAAGAGAGGTTTCCCAAAGGCAAGTTCTGATAGACTCATAAAACTATTAAAAGAAATAGCAAAGGTCTCCTTTCTCAATAAAAAAAGGGTAAGAAAATGAAAAAAGAAATAGAGTGAAGAGAGAAACAAAATTAATAGGGTTGAATCTGTTCAAGTAGGGGGGGACTGGATAATTTCTAACCCACATTTCTGAAAGAGCTGGGACATGAAATTACAGGCCTGGGAGCAAGTATTTTGAATAAATCTAGCAAGGTAAATCTAACACCTTATTTGAGAATAGCAAATTAACACCTATATTTAAGAAGTGAGCAGAGGGAAGTGATCTAAGCCACTACAAGCTTATTAATCTAATATTCATTGTACGGAAGGATTTAGAATTCTTTCACTAAAAGAATACAGAAAGGATGGTAAGTGGAATATAAAATGCACAAAGCTAGGTTAGCAAAAACAGATAATGGAGACACTCTATTGAAAGAGATTTGAGAGTCAAGTGAAAAGATGGTAGTTCTAATATATATGGATTTCAACAAAATATTTGACATGGTGCCAAAAAGAAAATAAAGAGTTACACTAGAAAGTGAAGAACAGTAGAATAGAGGGTATATGTTTGAATTGTAATAAACAGGGAAAACATTGAGCAGAAAGAAGTTATCAGTGGCATTTAAGGATTCCATCAGTTCCCTCAGCAAAGAAGTGGGGGAGATACTGATAAAATTTACTGACATTGTGATTTTTGGAATCATCATTAATTCAGAGGAATATTTTTCTCTTGTACAGAAAGGAAGACATGAGAGAGAGCCTTGAGGACTACAGTAACAAGGATGAGTTGAAATTCAGAAGTAGAAAATACAAAGCCATGCGCTGTTGAAATAATAACAACAATTTTGCTGTACAGTGGGATTTCATGAGCTGGTAATGATAGAGGGATAGACCTGTAGAACTGACTGATCGCAGACCAACTATCACCAATACAATGTAGCCAAGAAAAAAAGGCAAAGAACAGCCTTGGATGTCCCGAGTGAGATAATCCTTGTATCCCACAGGAGTAAAACTGAGACTAGATTAAGTGCAGAGTAGGGTATGCAGGAATGACTAGGGAATTAAGAACTTATCTTATGAAAAGAGGTTGAAACAGCTTGGCTTGTTAGCCTTGCAAAATGAAGTCTAAGTAGGGATTATGCTAGCTTTCTGTAAATATATCAGTGATGATAAACATCCAAGAGGGGAAAGGCTACTTGGCACAAGAATAAATGGAAATTGGAACTGAATAAAATTTATGTTGGAAATTAAAAGAAGGTTTCTGAGTACCAGGAATCTGGAAAAGTGTCCAGTACAAGAGGGGCAAAAAGCTTAATTGATTTTAAAGTTTGATTAGTTTATGAAATGGGATGTGTAACATAATTGCCTGTAAAAGCAGAGACTGAACTCATTAATCTATGAAGTCTCTTGCAGTACCATGTTCATATTTGTGCTGAAGATGATGTGGGGTTTATGACATATGATAATAATCCATTTGCATATTTAATGGGAACAATCACAGCTGTATGACCACATATCTGATGTCCTTTCTTGCAGTACATTGAAATAATTGGCAAAAAAAATTAAAAGCAACCTGGCCTGCTGAGTACACACAATTTGTCATTTAGTCAGTGGTTTGTGCTTATTCATTATCATCATCTGGCATTCTCTATCACAGAGATATTTTTATGGACAAATGAGTTAAAGCAAGAATGACAATATGCAAAAGAGATCAGAAAATAAAAGGCCTTTTTCCTCCTCTCTTTTATTGTTTGGTTAAGGAGTGTGTCACTGTGATCAGCTCTCTTGATAAAGTATGTAAATGTTTAGAGCCTGCTATTTCTGGGATATTACTTGTGTAGTCTTATCATAACAGCAATCTGATAGAAAGTGATGGCATCAGTTCCCAGGAGGAGAAAGCTTAGAATGACTTTTCGGTTCAAATAGCACCATGACATTTTTAGTTCTGGCTTAATAACACTAATGTGTTTTTTGCCTTCAGGTCATTGAGATATCTTCAACCTTGCTGACTTGTATTCTGGTTTTTAATAATTCTAAAGATTCCAAATTGTGCTTGTGATTATTTTAGCATTTAAACGATGTTGTTACTTAATGTGTCCTCAAGATTAATGTAATAAGAATTTCCTATTCATATTTTCAAGATGCTACTTCAAAAGTAAAACAGATTTATGTCACAGGGAAAACTTTTACAGTTCAAGTGGTTTGAGCCAAACTGGGATCAAAGCAGCTTATTTATTTATTAACAGCACATAACTAACCAACATTCAGTGAACTATACACTCGGGATCAGTACCAACAATACAACAGATACACTGCTATACTAGACACTGCCAAAATTGTTAAACACACAACTACAAATTTCTAAACACTCTTCCGCAACTAAGCTCAAAAAATTTTATTTACACCCAGACAAGCACAGACTCATATTGATATGCACACACTCACATCTCTTACGAATTGTGAGAGTTTCAGGCACACGTACCCCCTCTGGGGTCTGCAGTCCCTACTTGCACACCCATTCTGTGGGAGATGCGGATGTTCCAGCTGCTTACTACAACCCCCAACGTACATGTGGGGAAAAAATCCCCATCAGGTTGCACACACATACCCAAGGGTCCCTGCTTGCTACCCCCAGCTGCCCTTTGTTGGCCAAGTGCAGGACCCTCATGTCATCCCAGGGCAGAATGATCAATCTGGCCTGGGAAGGGTGGTGATGCTGAGGTGACTCCTGGCAGGACCAAACCAGATTTTGACTGCTTTTTTATTTCTTTCTATCTGTCTCTCACTCACTGTTCCTTCCTACTGTTAAAAAATAAGTTATATTTTTAATACACTTTTTTCAAGCTGATTTTTAGTTTTCGAAGTCCTTTTATAGTTGAACCAGATAATGATCATCTTCCTTTTTAGCTTTGCCAGTCTGGGACAAATGTCACTCAGGCAGTTTTGGGTATTTCAGCTACAGACATTGTTGCACTCGCATTCCTGCCTTAACATGATTTTTTAACCAGGCCAAGTTTCCTTGGAAGGCCCAAACAAGCTCCCCTAGAGATTCTAATTGCAATGCTCAATCATAAACCCCTCCTTAATGAGCGTCTGTCATAAGCAGACAGTCTGAATTTTATAATAGAGTTGAGTACAAACCCAGAATATTAGGTGTATCATGCTATTCTGAACTCTAGAAATGAATGTCACAAACAAGCAGGCAGAATATTATGGCTGAAACAGAGTTGCTTCTCTAAAAGACTGCATATCAGATGATCTGTTAGACAGGTATTGGAGTTCAAAAGGTGGAAAGGCAGAGTGCTTTTTTTTTTGAGTAGTTTCCACTTGGAATTCTGTGACAGGAGAATTTACAAGTCACGTAGTCAATAAGTAAAAAATGACAAGTTTTCTGGTGAAAAGTCTGAAAGTATGTGCTTTAAATTAGATCCCTTTTAAGAATCAGGTTAAGCATCCAGAATCTAACCTGCATTTCTCAAATCTTTATATTGCTGCCTATAAAGAACAAAACAAACTAAAAACCACTAATGGAGAATCATGGAAAAGTTTACTAGAGCTTATGATTTATTTTTCTGATATTGAAAACTCTTCTTGACCTTTCAAACTGGGACCAAAAGGGTGATCCTGAAGAATCGGTTAAGAGAATACATAACTTTGCGAAGTCATCACCCCTTTTTTTACCATCTTTAGACTTCTAGAAGAGGTCAGCTGTTAGACTACAGAAGACACCTAACCTGCACGTGGTATGGAACTTGTGAACAGATTAAATACCTGACTTCTTGTCAGCACATTAATCTCTAACAGAGGAACACATCCACATCCTTGGAGATGAAACTACACCCACACACTGGTTTGCTAAGAACAGCTAATTCCTCCCCCTAGGAATATTCTCCACTACTACTACTGAGGAGAAAAAAGACTGAGCTAGTGCATTCTAAGGAGTTTCTTGTTTTTCTTAGACTTTGTGAGTCACCCCTATGTCTGTACCCTCTTGCTTGTGACAGAATTGATAATATCCACCCAATTTAGCTCCTAGGATGAGCCAGCCAAATAACTTTTCTGTTCTGTGAAGAGTTCTAGAAACTGGTGTCCTAATCCTGTCTTGTTCCTACCCTAATTAACAGGCAGTCCCTTTCTATGCCAGATAATTACTTATCATTACAATAAGCTTTTTGCTTATTTTATCTCCAGTCCTGTAATGCTATGTCAAGTCCTGCAGTTTTTTATATGCGTAACTCCTACTAAGATCAGGTGAAAATTTGAGAGTCAGTATTTATTCCTGGTCATGACTTTTGTACAAAGTCATTCAAGTTACACTTGTAATCAGACACCTGTCTACCTGTCAAATTATGTCCTTCTCATACTGATATCATAATTTGCGATTAACTTTTAAAACCTTAGAGATCTAACAATTGAACAGAGACAAGAAGACAGATTCTCATAAGTTAGTAGTGATTTGGGGTATGTAGCTCGAGGTTCTCATAAGGTCTCTGTTTCCAGGAGGAAAAGTTTCCAGTTCATTGACATTCTTGAAGGGGTTTCATTTCTTAGCACTTTTTTTTCTTAACCAGTTGGAGAAAGTGTTGTACACTTCTCCAAAGCAAGTGATGTTGGAGGTCAAAACTGGGTCTGCAGGAACACCCTATTTAAGAAGAGAATCATACTTCAAACTGGAAGACTAGTGCAGCTATTCTCTCTCAACCTGTTTCCACTTATGGTGTTTGATATCCTGTTTGAATTGAGGATTGACTCAAGACTGAAGATTTCAATTAAAAATCAAGATTGAAAATCAACTTAATTAAACTGTCTGAGAATACATTTACATTCAAAAGTGCATTAAGACCACGTGCACTGGACCTTTTGAACTTATCGGGGATGTTATTCTGTACCTTCGGTATCATGATTACTTATACATAAGTAAATATACATAAATGGCCTCACTGAAGGCAATAGAAGTCTTTTCCGTTGGTATAAGCAGGAATAAAACTATTTTTTTCTTTTACAGTTATTTCACCATCCTTCTATTTCACCTGCTTCTTGCTCTTAGAGTCTGGATTCTGGTGATGAGGGACTGTATATTGCTGGTGCAGTGCTGCCACAGAAGGACCAGTCTTCCACTGGGGCCATTAAATATTCCTGTGGTACAAAATGAAAATAAACACAAGGGACTATTATTGCCATATTCTTCATAAAATACATGCATATTGCCTGAAAATGAATAGTAAGTTGCTGCATTGGCCTGATATGAGGCAGCAATAGATGTAAAACAAAAAACCCAAACCTTTCAAGTTGCATAGTTTGACCTCTCTCATAATACAAAATTTGGGGGGAGGGTTACTTCTCTTGAACCAAGACTAATGTGTTATCTTATTCGGAATCTGAGATTAAAAGCACCCAGTCATCAATGAACAGATATCAAGAGTTGCCACAATAAAGGTTTTTGATGTAGGTCTCTGTTTGTATCAATAGTGTTCTCATATCTACTGGAATATAGATTCAAGTTAGATTAAGACAATGTATACTTCATTCTTAATATAGTACAGCATAATGTAAGAAGTTTATGGCATTCTTTCCTCTTTTTTCTTATACATTAATAATATATTAAATATTGTTTAAGAAAACAAAATAACAAAGTGAAGAAATATTTTTTCTAAATCACTCCCTTTAATTCTCTTCTACAGTTACTAATCATATGTGTTAAAGAACAAAGACTGTCTACATTGGTTACAAAATCCCTTTGGGGTGCCCAGCTGAAAACCAGTCATGTAGGGAAATAGAATAATTAATCTAAAAAATAAACGTAAAATGAATGGATCAAGTGGTGAATACATACATTTTTGTGATGAAAAATCTCTTCTGTGACATTTGCATAGAAATGGCCTGAATATATATATTTGGGAGTATAACCCATACTGTTCAGCATGAAATGTTTTATTAATCATAGTTCTTAAAGACAGTGAACATGGGAGGGGATAGATCAGGAAATAAATAATACATACAACAGAAATGGCCCTGAGATGAGTGGCTCTTGCCTTTATAAATATTACAAGCTTCCCACAATCCCCCAGGTAAGAACACAGTATTCAACACATTAATGATGAGCAACAACAAAAGAAGAGCATTTTAATTTAACATGGGAGGCAGTTCCAAGTCTATCTTGGCTATTCTGAGAAGTGTGTTACAGCCCTAATATTGTTATATAGTGAATTCTGGTATATTCTTATCCTTCATTACTGGAAACTGACTCAAGCAGTAACAGCTTTGTATCATATTATTGGGGATGAAATTATCTGACTTTGTATGAATCATCAATATCAGACTAAAAAGTGGCAGCAATGAATTTTGTACCATACTGCCACTTGACACAATAATGGTACTAATGATATCTGAAATGATGACTTCTAGTCCCCATTCAGGAAGAGACCATTTCAGATGTGGGGAAGGGGGAAAACTTTTTTCTTCCTGCATTCTTATTTGGAAAACATCCTTTTTTTCAAACAGATATTTTTATGAACATAAATACATTTATCCCTCTTAAAAACCGAAAGCAAAGTGTGCAAAAATGTTGGTGGTCCTTCTTTCCTCTGACTGACAGTATAGGATGACTCAGTGACTAACTGAGGTGTTCTGAATCATGCTGCCAGGGTCCTGAATCTACATTTTAAGCATTGTAATAACAGCCACAGTAGCTGGCCTGAATCCCTTCCTCAGAGGCTAGCACTAATTGTGTGAACATAAGAACACTATTATTGGGTCAGGGCAAAAATCCACCTAGATCCATCTCCAACACCGACCAACGGCAGATGCATAGGGAGGCATGGAAGAACAGGGCAACATATGGTGACACCTCCCTTGTACACTCCTTTGCCAGCAGTGACTTATGCCTCCAGAACTTCCTGAATGAAAGGTGACGCCTTTGTGTTTAATAGAATCCTGTCAATATTATTTCATTAATTTCTCTCATCTCTTTTGAATCCAGATAAGCTTTAGGCATCCACATTGTCTTGTAGCAGCCACACATATAAGAAAGTACCTCTATGGCTGGTTTTTAATCTGTTATTTGCTAGTTTTATTTGGTGGTCTTAGCAAAGATAAGTTTCTATTCATTTCACTCTGTTACTGCTTTTTTATAGACATCTGTCTTATCCTTTCCTCAGTGACTTCTCCAAGATGAGGAGCGTTATTACCCTTAGCTTTTCACCACCATTGGTCCTCTTTGTTGTCCGTCTCTGTATCTTTCCCAGTACTACTGTATTCTTTTGGAAACAAGGGAACATTCAACTACATTAAAGACACCTAAGAGATTTAAACGGTGGCATTATGAGGTTTTCTATTTTGTTTTCTAGTGCTTTACAAGTAATTCTTAATTCTGCCTGCTTTTGGCATCCATTAGACACTGAGCTAATAGTTTCGTAGAGCTACCTGCTGTAACTTCAGTATCTCTTTCCAGAACAGTAATAGCTAGTTCAGAAGCTGTCACTGTGGAAGCAAGATCACTTCAAATACATAGTGAAGATTTCTTTCCCACAACCCTGCTTGCCTGTCACATCATTTTTACTAGTGAAGCAGAACATGGACAGAACTACTCTTTGCAGCAGACAGAGCCCTACAGATTATGAGATAAATATCTTCTCTCAGTGGCAGGGTCTGTTCCTTTGGAACCTAAAGAGTCAGAGAGAAAAATCCAAAATTAACTTTTTGCATCTGAAACAAAGTATGTCAAATGACTGAATGCACCTTTGTGGTGGAGAGATGGGAAAGATAAACAAGGAGGAGCTGCTAAATCACTGAGACAGATCTAGAGAACACTAGTCTTACCACAGCTATTGTATCAAAGGAACAGGAGTGAGTCACTGGAGCAGAAGGGGCAGAGGTAGCCCATTTAGACTTGCAAAACCGAGAGAAAGAACCAGAGCACTAAAAATGGGTTCTTACAGTTCCTCTACCTTCTCACAAAGGGAAGCTGTACATATTGCTAGTCTGATCCCAGAGACCTTATGAAGTGGGAAAGGTATTGCAAATGTGGAGCCAAATAAGGCATAATAAAGCCACCCTTCTTTTGCCAGCACCAGCCTGCTATATCATATGTAAATTACTTTCTTTAGGTATGTTGATCAGATATGAAATATGAGCATCTTTTAAACCCAAGAAAAGTATGAAGAGGCCTTTTCCGACACAAGACAGAAGAACATTTGGCAATCGTGGTACCGACTGTTACCAGGATGACTTATCCATAAGGACAGAGGCTGACTGTGTGATGATATTTCTGGGAAGATTTATAATTTATTCATTCAATGGGATAGCAAAAACTGTCACTAATAGTGATCTCTCAACCTCAGAGAAGGGTTTTTTCATCTGAAATTCCACAACTGAAGAATTTTAGTACAGAGAAATTATTTTCACATGTCTTTGTACAGGTAGAGTTTGAAATTAAGACACCTAAACAGAAGTATAGATGCATGTGCTTAGCTCATGCTATAGCTGATGGGAAGCCAGTCAGTGGAGCCTAGTGAATGACCCGTCAGTGAGCCAGTAGGTGTATGTTGAAGCTGCCCAAACATAGGCATCTGGTGCCATATGAAATGCCCTTACATGTCTATAACACCATCTCTGGGCTGGCAGATATGACAGGGACTTCCAGGAAGTAGGTGGCGGCCAGGTAGGACACTCCTTAGTGCCTAAAATAAATCCACACCCTATGTTTAGGATATTGAATCCCAGTCTTAACCCATATAGTCTGAAGAGACTGGATAATGATTCAGCTTACTAGATATATAGTGTATGATTCAAATGCTGGAAGCGATGTATTTAAGCACAATTTACTTGTCTTTGGTTTCCTACTTTGCTACAGATCACCACTTCTGAGACCATGGATTTAATGTAGGCTCTGTGTGTTGTATCTACCAGCCTTGGGTGGATGTTTTACATGTACTAGTCTTTCTCAAATGGTGTTTATGCCTGTGTGCAAGAAACTGAATTACATCCTTAATCACTTGTCAGCAGAATCTCCCCCTAAAAAACAATGACTGTATTGACTATGTCCCTATTGATTATGTGACAGCTTAGACACATAGCTCACCTGTGTGCGCATTCCTTTAGACATCTGTATTTGATGTCTTAATTTTGAATTGAATCCACTGCTCTGGTCTGGCTTGCTGCATATCAACTATTTATTTTCACTATTTTTGCAGGTGAACTCCCTTTCACAGCAGTGACACAATTGCAGTATATGCAGTACTTCTCTGCATAGAACTGCATTCACAGAAGGACCTTAGCTCTAAAGCAGCAGTATATATATTGTGATTTTAGCCTTAAATTCCACCTGAGACACCAGGCACATCTCAGCTGTAGCTGGTGTTCAACAACTAATTCTACATAATTCAGTCCACATAAAAACCATGCTGCAGATGAGCCTCTACCAGCTTGCAAAGGATGACACACGCACGCACACAGAACAAACCCACATGCTGCTGACATTGAGGCAATTCAGTTTTGAGATCAGATCTTTCCCTAAATTATAACATGCTGCTCAGTGAGTCAGATGCAGCTTTAGGCCATTAGGGTGACCCTGTCCGGCAAGACTTTTAGGGCATGCCCTACATCAGTGTATCATCTCAGCAGCCTTTATCTGATGGTATTTCCAAGGCGCCTCCAGCAGACTTGGGAGCTGGGATCCTTCCAGACATGTTTCCCTTGCAAATCCAGGGTTGGACATGAGAAAGGAGGTAGAGTTTACATTTTCCTGAGCCCCATTAGCACTAGGTTAGCTTTACTACTGTTTCATCAGTCCTTTCAGGATCACTTTCTCTACCCCTCCTGTCTTTTTCAGTTCCATCAGCACACAAAATAGCAGGATGCTAAATAGGCACCTTGGGTCTGAGCTGGTTTCTTTATCTTCTTCCTCTCCTGTTTATCTCTCTAATGTTGACACTAATCTAGTGCGAGAGTTTGCCTCATTTACACACAAAAAAAATTATCAGATTGTGAATTAGGTAGAAGAGTAGGAATATTGTTCAGAAAATTGCCTTCTCTTTCAGCAGCTCTGTTGACTCCCACATTTACTGTGGAATAAAATTCTTGCTGTCTGGAAAGGTAATTTTCTTTTCTAGTCTCGCGACTCTTTCTGCTAATAACAAACATATTCAGATATATGCTGAAAAGCAAACCAAACATTCAGCTTTGTCCAGGTTGCTTGTTTGGAAAGAGTGCCTTCCAAAAATTTGTTAAGGAGAAAAATAATTTTCTTATTCTCAAATTTGAAGCAGCTGTTCTACTTTTTTGCAGAGTTTCTGCTGTTGAAGTTTTTCTTGTAGGTATATTCCTCTGAATACTTATATTCATTCTAGGTTCAAAAAGGAAGCAAAAACAAACAAACAAACAAAATCCCCTAGCTGTCCGCTTAGACAAACTGATCCGGTTTTGCATAGCACCTAGCACCATGAGAATATCCCAGAGAACATACAAAGATTGATAAATATGAGCATCCTATCAAGAGATTTGGGTGGGGTTTTTTGGGTTTTTTTTTTTGTTTTTTTTTTTTTTTTTTCTTGGATTTGTACAGCTTGAAACATGCTTTTAGTCAGGAAAGAGGTCCTGAGCTTTAAAAATTACTTAGATAGATGCTTCACCTTTACTCATTTGCCTGGCTTTGTGTGTTCCTCAAGAAAAACCACAAAAGGAAATGTTGCAAAAAGTTTTGTTTACAAGGATTTCTCTGGGGTTCTAATGTGTCTGATGTTCCCCAAAATGGGGATACATGATTAATTTTGTTGCTAAGAAAAGTTATCCTTTTAACTTGCTTTTATCTTCTGGAAAGTCAGCTAAAGGATAATAAAAATGGAGTTGGTGGGATAAAGCCTCAGTATAGTAAAATCCATTATATCTAAAAGGAGACATGGAAAGATCAAAGAGGGAGCTAAATGTGTCCTGAAGTACTTCAAAAGGTGGCTTACTTGGGGAGTATTGATCATCTCAGGACAGAAGTGGAAAATTGGTCAGCTTTTACTGAAAGAATTGAAGAAGCTGTAGGAGAGGTGGAAAAGCAGTAAGTCTTTTAGTCTCTATGTAGCTTTATGTGCTGATAAATGTTACGATTATTTGAAGCTATGTAAATTAGTGTATGAATTAGATATTACCTTACCACTGGTGTTTTCAATTGCAATACATTTTATTCAGTGCTAAATATTTTAGTTCTTCTACTGTTCCTAAATACAGAGACAACAGTTTTCTAACAATGTGAAGTACAGATTGCTGCATTTCATTTATGCCACAATTTGTAACAAGTCTAAAGAGAACAGCTTTCGGCTTTTTAACATGAAGGACAGACATAGCAAGGACTATAAGAGGTAACGAGTATAACGTTGTTTGTAAAAAAATGCAGAGTTTTTATATATATAGTCTCCTGGTTTCAGCTGGGATAGAGTTAATTTTCTTCCTAGTATCTGCTATAGTGCGGTGTTTTGGATTTAGTATGAGAATAAGGTTGATAACACGCTGATGGTTCAGTTGTTGCTAAGTAGTGCTGACACTAGTCAAGGACTTTTCAGCTTCCCATGCTCTGCCAGGGGCACAAGAAGCTGGGAGGGGGCACAGCCAGGACAGCTGACCCAACCTGCCCACAGGGCTATTCCATACCATACGGCGTCACGCTCAGTATAGAAACTGGGGGGAGTTGGCCGGGGGGCAGCGATGGCTGCTCGGGGACGGGCTGGGCATCGGTCAGCGGGTGGTGAGCAGTTGCATTGGGCACCACTTGTTTTGTATATTCTTTTATCATTATCATTCTTATTATTATTACTTCCTCTTTCTCTGCTATCCTATTAAACTGCCTTTATCTCAACCCATGGGTTTTACTTTTTTTTTCCTTATTCTCTCCCCGATCCCAGCAGGGAGGGAGGGGGTGAGCGAGCGGCTGTGTGATGCTTGGTTGCCGACTGGAGTTAAACCACAACTACGTATATAGAGCGATACATACAGAAACACATATAAATAACTAAGTATATTTATATTTTATATATATGATACTATACATATTATATGATATAATGTAAATATATATAATGAGGTGCAATAACTTTTGACCTGAATTAAAAGAGAAGTAAAAAGAAAAGAAAGAAAAAGAAAACAAGGAAAAAAAAAAGGAAGGAAATAAATATACATGAGAAGCATTTCTAGGAAAGCAAAACCAAACCACTCCTTTCCACCCGAAGTGAAACAAAATTATTTGTCTCCTACTACCCTGAATGGCTTTCCACAGTATTACTCCCTGCTTGCAATGAGAGTGGCTTGACAATAGCTTTCTAGGAGGCCAGCTGAAGCAGGAGCACTCAGGCTTTCTCTGTCCTCATCCCTCCGACCAGCACAGTGAGGAATGGTGTCCCGACCTGGGGGTGGCAGAGACCTTGGGTACTCAGCTCTAACAGTCTGCCTGGCCAACGCTTGTCAAATTTACTTTCTGCCTGCAGAAAGTGAAGCTGACAAAAATCTTCCAGGTAAGGAGCCTGGAGACCTGTCAGTTTGATTTTTCCCAGCGGAAAAATGGAATATTTGTTCACAAAATAAATTAAAAAAAAATCAATTTTGCAAGAAGGGCATGTTCTATCAGAAAATCCTTCTGACCGAAAGTTCCCAACTAGCTTCACTGACATTTTGTATCTGCTGTGGAGACAGCATAAAAGGAGTGCAATATATGCACTCTCTGACTGTATAATGAGAGTCTGTGGCTGGGAGTTTAAGGCATTGTTCAAGTATTGCTCGCATTCACTACCTTTGTAACAGTTTATATGTTTATTCTGCCCCTTATTTTTAAATTTGTCACACTCCACAGCATGTATAAATACATACCTCTGTCTCCCACTTAAAGGTGTGTCTGGCTGTGGAAACAGTGTGATTTGGACAAACAAAATCCAATTTAAGCAGGATCAGGAGGCCAGAAGAGGAGCCACTGCCAAGGGGATACTGAGGAGCACACCCAAACACCTTGCAAAAGCTAAACCTCTGCAGATGGAAACATGGAACCTTATCACAAAAGAGTCTAAGAGAAAAGACTGATAGTTTACGAGAAGAGTGTGCACAAGAGTTTCTATGTAAAGATATCTGGTTAATACATAAAGGAAATAAGATAGCTTGTTTAATGCTTCTGTGCTGTACACCCTCAAACTCATGAGTTACTGCAATCATAAGAACAGGCTGAGTGACTTCAGTGAGTAGAATATTATTACTGACCGGAGCAGGAGCCTGAGGAAATGCTTAAAAAAAAGATTTTTTTCACTTTAGAAGACTGATTTTTTGAAGTAATGCATTTGGATTATGTGGTTAAGAAAATGTGGGGTTTGTATGTTAAGAATACACAAATATTCTTTTTTACTTTTAATACTCTTTCTTTTACATAAAACCTGGAGTAAATTCACAAATGTCAGAAATCTTACTTCTATATTATAGCACTGCAAATAAAGATAAACTAAGGCCTATTTACTGTAAAAAAAAAACATGAAAAGGATTTTTGTCTTAGATGAGTACATGAAATGCCCATGATTTTTAAGGTGCATGTCCTTGACTGCAGAATTAACCCAACAACATCAATGAAAAAAGAATGAACTTAGTGCCAATATAAAAACCATAGCAGCTTTAGGTACTTAATGTAGGCAAGCAAAAGCACAATCCTGCTCCCAGTGGAGTCAATGGATTTTTACAGGATTAGGTTCTTAATTCCAGTGGAACTGCATGGGCAAGAAAGACATGATGCACTTTGAGCTGTCTTGATGACATTAGTAGTCAACCCTGTGGAGATGGTGTATACATATATTTTTTTATATACACACACACATATATATGTATATATACATATAAATACACACATATATATTTGTGTACATATATACATATATGTGTGTATGTGTGCATGTGTATGCACAAGGAATGTGCACAAGGAATTCACAAGGAATCCTTTGGTGAAAAAAACTGGAACTAAGAATAATTTCCTCAAATATTTGCTAAGATATGAATCTAACCTGCAAACTTTCAGACAGCTTCTTGGTTTAGATATTCCATGTATATAATTTGGATGGTTTAAATGGGAAATTTTTCGTTTACTATATGTGGCATGTTAAAAAGATTAAAGCTTTCCACAACAGTTTTATTAAGAAAATAACCAGTGGCAAGTGTTGAGCTACTTTTTAATGTTTCCCATAATAATGTCATTAAAGCAATATTTAATTAAAATCCAGTTAGTGTATGATGATAAAACATTATTTTCAATACTGAATTTAGATGATTATTTTTCCAAGGGTTTTTTTTTAACACGAAGGCTGTTGCAGTCAGCATGCTATTCTACTGTGTTTTCAGTGCAAAAGAATTCTATTTTTGTTTTCACTTTAGAAGACTGATTTTTTGAAGCGATGCATTTGGATTATCTGACTAAGAAAATGTGGGGTTTATATGTTAAACATACACAAACATTTTATTTTGTTTTTAATAGTCTTTAAATTTTAAACTAAAATTAGACAACAACAGACCTGAAGATTTGCAGTTGTGGAAAGAATCTTCTCATATTCAGGACAATGTGTTAACATCTTTCAGACCTATAAAGTGGTAATTCTGCTAGCTATTGTTGTTGTTATTTATTATGTTTTATTGCATTTCATACAGCATCATGAGCCCATTCTGACAGAGTTATGTACTGCTGGAAGACAGTGTACCTTTGGAAAGGCTTGTATTCTGAATAGGACAATAAATGAAATCAACATGCAGGGAATATGAGCAGAGGAATAACATAGAGAAAAGTAAATTTGTAGACTCAGTGTTATGTTGACCATGCGAGAGAGAAAAACTGAGTGCTGACCTCTATTTTCCAAAATTTTTCTGAATTTTGCATAAAATAACAATTTTCTAAAATCTGTAAACACTCTGGGGAAGAAATAAGGTTTCTTCATGTTTGCAGGTAAATGTCCTACCAAACAAGGCACAGCACCGCGTTCGCTCTCTCCTTCTTTCTCAGGACAAAAGCATCACCTCCTGTTCTTCACTTTTCTGTATAAACACAGTCTTTAGGTTTTATTTTTCTTTTTTTTTCAGTCTCAGAGAGAGAGGCACATTCCAATACAGGGAACAACCATGCCAAAAAGGGCAGGGTCAACATCTGGCAGCCAGCACACACCTAGAGGAATGTTTGGTTGGCTCTTTCCCCTCTGCCTGTGCAGTAAGGTGCATTGTAATTAAATTCAAATGTAGACATCTGTCAATATGCTTTTTGTAAAAAGCCCTGACGGAATCATACACAATACCCTTCTCTGAATAATATATTCCTACCCCAGAAAGCCTGTCAGTCTTTTCTGGAGAAAGGCAGTTCAGCAGATTTAGTTTTAGTTACTCTTTCTACATTCCCCTTCTCATTAGGATAACAAAGAAACATGCTTTCATGATTCACAGTTTTCCAATGATCTATACAAACTATAGATCTGTATTTCAGCTTTAGTTTTCTTCATCCTCAATTGGCCAGCAAGAAATCTACAGTATCACATCTCATTTATCACTCTTTGTCCTGTGCTAGAGTTCAACAGCTGGTTTCTTCTGCCCCAGTAGACATTCACAACTCTGACTGTGCTGGTGCAGCTAAGGGTGATGTGATCTACCAAGGGCATGTTACATACAGTCTTCTCATTATATGGCTGTCAGGTCTGAAAAACGTTAGCTGCAACTTGCCTATGTATTAAATCACTGGCAGATGCCAATACAAGGTCTGGAAGATCTGATTAACTTCCAAACACGAGGTCAGCCTGCTTGTGTTCACTGCTTTTTTAGGACTTACTCAAACTTTGTTGCTTCCTCTATTCTCTTTTTTTCTCCTCATTAAAAGTCATTGATGAAACAACCTCAGTAGAAAACTACTAGTGTGTTTTGTATAGCCTGGAAGAGTGTAACACATAAGTAAAATGACTGACCACCACATAAAGGCTACAGAATCACAGAATGGTTGAGATTGGAAAGGATCTCTTGAAATCTTCTACTCCACACCCCCTCCTGCTCAAGCAGGGTCAACAAAAGCAGGTTGCCCAGCACTGTGTCCAGTCAGGTTTTCCCAACTCCAAGGATGTCTCTAAGGATGGAGACTCCAGAACCTCTCTGGACAACCTGTGCTAGTGCTTGTCACCCTCACAGTAAACATAAAAAATTGCTTTCTTGTGTTCACGTGGGATTTTCTGTTTTTTTTAATTAGAGACCATTGTCTCTTGTCCTGTCAGTAGGTACTACTGGGAAGGGTGTGGCTCCGTCTACTTCATATGCCCCCCAACAGGTCTTGATAAGACCCCCTCTGAGCCTTCTTTTCTCCAGGCTGAACAGGGCCAGCTCTCTCAGCCTCTTCTCTTATGAAAGATGCCCCAATCTCTTAACGATCTTTGTGGCCCTGTGCTGGACTTGCTCCAGTAATTCTGTTTTTTCCTTGCATTGAGGAGCTCAGAACTGGACACAATACTTCAGATATGGCCTCTTCAGGGCTGAGCAGAGAGGAAGGATCACCTTGCTCGACCTGCTGGCAACAATTCTCCTAATGCAGCCCAGGAAGCTGTGGGCCTTTTTTTTTGCTGTGAGGATGCATTGCTGGCTCATGGTCAGCTCGTTGTCCACCAGGACCTCAATCTCCTTCTCTGCAGAGCTGATTTCTAGCCAGCTGGCTTCCTGTGTACTGGTGCTTGGGGTTATTTCTCCCCAGATGCAATTATCTATGAAAAGACTAGCGGTTAGCCAACCATAACTTGGGAATATTCTCGGACTGAACAACTGAGTTAATTCAGTTAGCATTTTTCTTTGTACATAAGACCAGTAAAACTCTAGCAAGTACCAATTCTAGTATTTTCAGTCACAGATCACAAAGGAGATTCTGGAATTTTCCTACTAAGGATACCATGGTAGAATTTCCAGATAATTACACAGAAAAGGTACCAAATGTCCTGCTGTAAAGTAATATAACTCAAATAACAAAAGTGTTTGTTAGTGCTGCCTTATGGTTAGGTGATAGATCATAAATGCAGGAACAGATCTTTCCTACATCTGCATGATATTGACCACAATAACTGTTCTCTTTAAGATCTTGATGCAGGGATTTTTCTTTCTGCTTTGCATACTACTTAACAGTCTTGGTACTGTTATTATTTGTACTTCTGGAAAGTAGTTGTGTAGCTGAAATGCAAGTAGAAAGATAAAAAAACATGGTTCATTCTCTTCTCACTTGCACCAGTGTAGTACTACTGATTTCAATGGATTCAGACCCAAGCAATCACAGTTTAAATAAGAGGTAAAAGAAATGTGTAATCTATCTACAGTGCAGTAATCTGGGATGTGGTGCTTGATGCTCTGAATATAGGCAGGAAAAAGAGCTGCAAATTCGAAACTCATTGGAAAAGGCACTGTATCTTCCTTTAGTTTGTGTAGCCTTTAATTTGCTTCTAATGGGAGGTTAGGCTATGTAAGAAATGCAGTAGTGGGCTCTAAATCACCTTTCAGAAAGTCTATTGACAGTTGTCCTTAGAGCAGTTGGTAATATTTTTTTTTTTTCAGGTGGCTTGGTAGTTTGGTGCTGCAGCTCTTGATTTGTTCTTCCTTGCAAGAGACAGCACAAAGTGTAAAGAAGGAGTGTCTGGCAAGCAGTTCACTGCTGTTCTAGAATTTTGTGTCTTATTGTTAGCAAAAGTAGCATGACCTTACATAATGTGACACATGATAGAAGAAGTAATGTGACAAGACATATCAGACAGGCAGTGCTGCACACGAGATATATGACACATCTCATCCAAAACAAACATTGCTCTTAGCAAAGATAGTACTTTAAAAGGCACTTTACTTTTCTCTCTATCCTTCAGACTGTTGATAGATATGAGGGTCATTACAGAGAATAAACCCCTGTCCTGAATAATACCAGAAGTCCAAAATGTTGCTGAAGCATATGTTTAAAATTAGAAGATAAATTAGATAAATTAGAGATAAAACCAAATGCAAATATGTTAAGCTGTATCGTCAGTGAGAGAAGATGATGGGATTTTTTCCCCCATTGAATGTCAAATCAGTTGTACAACTAATAGCACAAGGCAACAGTTGCTCTCAATTAGAAACAACACAGCTGAGATTTCATTAATTTCAACCATTGTGGTTGGAAAACCACTTTTAAAACCTGGAGTTCTGTGAATTAGTTAAGAAATACACTGGAAATTTTACCATGTATTGTACTATACACTTGTCAACCATAGTTCAAATTTGTTCAAAGTGTGTGTCATGATATAACCCCAACTGGCAACTAAGCACCACACAGCTGCTCGATCACCCTCCCCACCCTGGTGGGATGGGGGAAAGAATCAGAAGGGCAAAAGTAAGAAAACTATGGGTTGAGATAAGAACAGTTTAATAATTGAAATAAAATGATAACAAAACAATAACTTAATAAAAATAATAGTAATAATAATAAAAATTGTAATGAAAAGGAGAACAAGGAAAGAGAGAGAAACAAAACCGAGGGAGAAAAAAAAAAGGGATGCAACCTTTCACCACCCACCGACACCCAGCACGTCACCGAGCAGCGATCGCTGCCCCCCGGCCAACTCCCCCAGTTCCTATACTGAACATGACGCCATATGGTATGGAATAGCCCTTTGGGCAGTTGGGGTCAGCTGTCCTGGCTGTGCCCCCTCCCAGCTCCTTGTGCCCCTGGCAGAGCATGGGAAGCTGAAAAAGTCCTTGACTTGTGTAAACACTTCTTAGCAACAACTAAACCATCAGTGTGTTATCAACATTATTCTCATCCTAAATCCAAACCACAGCACTATGCCAGATAGTGGGAAGAAGATTAACTCTATCCCAGCCAAAACCAGGACACTTAACAGTAACGAAAACATCCCTGTGTTATCAACACTCTTTTCAGCACAAATTCAAAACATAGCCCCATACTAGCTACCCTGAAGAAAATTAACTCTACCCCAACCAAAAGCAACACAGTTTTTTATCGTATATTTGCAATCATGATATAGCCTCAGTTTTTAGAATACTCATAATAGATAAATTAAAAAGTACAATAAATAAACTGATATTACATGAGACCAAGTTCCAGTGACTAGCTCTTGCACTACTGCACAGAAACTCCCATGCTTGAGCAGGATGTTAAAATAAGGGAATTATTTAGATATTTTTCTATCACTTTACGTATATGTGACCACCTTTTTCTAAAAAGCGGCGAGAACTTTCTAATAATGAATACATGAAAATTCAAAACATGCTTGGCTATCAAAAATGGNTTATTGTTGTTGTTGTTGTTGTTGTTGTTGTTGTTGTTGTTGTTGTTGTTGTTGTTGTTGTTGTTACTATTATTATTTACAAAACAAGTGATGCCCAATGCAATTGCTCACCACCCGCTGACCGATGCCCAGCCCGTCCCCGAGCAGCGATTGCTGCCCCCCGGCCAACTCCC
Source organism: Scopus umbretta (assembly GCA_013400535.1). Taxonomy (NCBI): domain Eukaryota; kingdom Metazoa; phylum Chordata; class Aves; order Pelecaniformes; family Scopidae; genus Scopus; species Scopus umbretta. Next base: position 14,321 of record VZTL01044602.1, on the reverse strand, counting down.
CCAGTTTCTATACTGAGCGTGATGCCATATGGTATGGAATAGCCCTTTGGGCAGGGTGGGTCAGCTGTCCTGGCTGTGCCCCCTCCCAGCTCCTTGTGCCCCTGGCAGAGCATGGGAAGCTGAAAAGTCCTTGGCTAATGTCAGCACTACTTAGCAACAACTAAACCATCAGTGTGTTATCAGCATTGTTCTCATGCTAAGTCCAAAACACAGCACTATAGCAGCTACTAGGAAGAAAATGAACTCCGAATTAAGCTGAAACCAGGACACCATATAAGGCTGTGATTATCTAGGTAGAGGTATCAGAAATATAAATTTTAAATACAGCTGTAAGAAAACTGATGAGCAGGAAAAGTAATTAGCTTATCTGGAAGTAGGCTAACACAGAGATAGGGAGCTGCAAGGGCAGTGAAAAAGCGGATCAAGAAATAAGAAAAAGGACAACACAGTATGCAAATCGTGTGACCACTGCTGTCCAGGGGCACCTGCAGGGCAGCCCTACACTTGATCACTGCAGCCTAAATCAGTATAATAAATCAAATCTGGTTTTCTGGGAATGCCATGCAAATCAAACTGGCTTCTGCCGTCAGGAAGACTTGGGCAATCCTTACCAAGCTGGGTGCCTTCCCTGGCTGTTAGATGAACACCCAGATGGGTGGATCCAATGTCCTGGTGCCACTATGTTCTTGCCCACTCCAGGCTGACAGAAGTAGCATCTGCCCATTGCCTCCAACTGTTTCATCAGCTGTATCCAGAACTGTGTCTGCATCCATTCCAGGCACGGCTGATGCCGTGTGAGATCAGCAATGAGTGCAAAGGTAGCTGAAGAATGTGGAATATAATACACTCTTTTTTTCCCAGATTCCTATTAGTTTTCTTAGAGGAGAAGGTTGTAATTTGGGGGGGTTTGTTTGTTTGTTTGGTTGGTTGGTTTTGGGTTTTTTTTATAGTATGTGGATCCCCAAAGCTGATCTTCATATTAGAAATTTTGTTTCTTCTTCACAGGTGAAAAGTGCTTTAGTTCATTCCTTTATTTCAAGTTAGACTCCTTTGCACCCCATAAACCCTTATATTCTTCCTTTTTGTTTACAGATTTCCAACATATACTTGATTATAAATTCTCTTGTTTAGGCCTCTTTTAATCTACCAAAACAAGCCTCTGCTCATAAATCAGTCTTTTCTTCTATCGTCATTTCCAGTATGCTTTTCCATGTTCCTTTTGTATGACCAGTTTTCACACTGTACAAGAACCTATAAAGTGAGGTTCGTAGTTTCTCATTGCTTCACTGCAACTGGCTTTTTATTGCTCTGGATGAGATATTGGCCTGGATTTGGGAGACATGGATATGAATTCTGGCCATAAATGAAAGCTGTGGCACTAACATTTTTCTCAGGGGGCTCATTTCTGGCTTACCTGCTGCTTTGAATGATATTGGGTGTATCAGTTTGCCTCCTGAACTTGGTTTTCCTCCCTTGTTTAGAGACAAGGATATGAAGCTTTCTTTGAGAAATGTTTTGTGATTTAAGAGGTGCGAATAAGATGAGAACAATTCAACTAGTGTTATGTGTTGCTATATTTATTGCTATTTAATTTGTCCATTATGAGAATGAACAAGCTTTGGGCAACAATGGGGAAGAGCTCTTTATGAGTTAATATTTGACAGTTCCTTACCAAATGAGACCTCATCAGGGAGACTTTTGTTGGATGCCAGCACAGTTTAGATAATGTTTCAAAATGCAAACATTTCAGAAGAGGGATTATCCACAGAAATCATTCTAGTTGGATTAAAAGATTTACAAAGGAAGAAAATTGGACAGGAAGAAACACATAAAGATATTTTATTTTCAAATGTGTTGCTGCTATCATCATTTTGGTAAACTCCTTTGGGTCACATTCTGAGTACAGGACTGTACTCCAAACACCTGTACTATTAGAGAGGACAGGATTTAGTCTTCTGCATGATATACTTTTGGGGGGTTTTTTGTTATTTCTCATTTGCTTTCCTTTATGTGCTCTGTTCATAGATTGTGTGAAGATTTACAGAGTATGTATTCAGCATGAAGTCATGCATCAGTGCCACAGCACTTCCTTGATTCTGCCTATTACACTTTTCAAATGAATAACATAATGCATATATATTTTGCCTCAAGAAAATAAATGCATCCTTACAAACCCCAGTGAGGAAGGGAAGTATATTTATTTGGTTATTTTGTTTTAAATGGTGAAATTTTACTGATGCTTCTGGTTTACATCAAAAAAGTGAGCAGAGAATTGGACTCTTGACTTACAGTCTTCATCTTAGCTCCCTGCTTTTGGTCAAAAACATATGCAATAAATGAAAGTGCATAATATTTTGTTATCTTTGTACCAGAAAAAAAGATATTCTGGTATGTACCAGACTGTATTGCCATTTTTATGACTAACTGGAGCCAGTTGTTCTATTCTAATATTACATGAGATGTTTCTTTTTCTGTGTGTATCTTCTTTCTTTTGCTTCTTTAGTTTTTAAATATTCTCTTGAAGATTATTTTGCACAGTTTTGCTATGTTTGCTGCTAGAATCAATGGAGTTAAGGTAAAAAATAAAATTAGAGGACAAGAAGAGAGTTTTCAACTGGTATAGAAAGGTAATTAAACTTTGCTGCCTTAAATCATAGCTCTAGGTAATTTTTCTAAGCTAAACTCTCAATAAACAACAAGAAAAAAAGAGCAGAAAGCCATGTATGCTTCACTTTTGCATATTCAAGGCATAAGGGTTGTGACAGGACAGTCCTTACCAGAAAACAATATGGATTATAGCATCTGCTTTCATACAAATTCTGCTCTTTACTGAAGAACTCATTTCCCTGCATGTTAATTCAGAACCAATGACCTCCAGGAACACTGTAACAAGAGATATATTTCCAATGTGAATGCACAATACCATGGGTAGCTTTGCACTTGGCTTCGTTTGCTCATGACATAAATGTCAAACTGAAGCACCATCTCTCTTCTTGAATCTCGGGAACCAGGGGTTATACAGCCTGACAGTTGGCAGCCTGATTCACTGTCTCAGAAGTCGTTGTAGAGTGGTGGCTTTTATTCTTCTTTCTTTTTTTTTTTTTTCTTCCTTCTTGCATCTTTTTTTCTTAGCTATATGGTATTTTGTCATTTGAAAACTGAATGACACATTAATTTCAAGCACTAATGGGAAACTTTCTACTTGAAATCTAGTCAATTTAAAGGAAGTTAAATGCAGTTTCTGCCAATGCATTTACCTTGAGACATCCTGCCAGTGTTATATTTTTGCATTCACATTTTCCTATCTTTAAACTATATTTCTTTTTCTTTATTGCTGTATGAAAGACAAAGTCACTGGAGGATGATAGTGACAGAATGAGTGACTATACAAAGGGTGCCCACAGAACTGTCTCTATGCCATAAAGAGCAAGTTGAAAATTTTGCACATTTTTTCTTTTCCAGAGGAACTTCATGTAGCATGCAAATAGACATTTATTGTCTAAGAACACCCACTGTTCTTGAAGAGATTTGTTAAAAAATTTAGATCAAACTTTGTTTTTTTAACAAAAAAAGAATCTGTAACAACACAGTTGTAGCAGAAAATATCTGATCAGTCTTGGTACAAAAAGTCCTTGCCAAGTATATGGATGAGAGAGAGGCAGATTTCCTAATCTCTTCCAATGCCTGGCAGTAAAAGGTATTACTTCTTATAATAGTGGTTAAAACATTTTCGGAATGAAGTATGATTTTTATGTTAACAGTATCCTTTTAATTAATTAAGCATAACATATTACAGCTGGATGCTGAGAGCAAATGAGTTCCTACCATCTGAGATATATTCATACTATTTACACGGTTTTAAAGCCATGAGACCTTCTGCTTTTTCAGTGCAGAGAATTCAGGAGCCACCACCCAAGCGTTAACCTAAAGTGCACTTCACAGATTAATCCTTCTCTTGGGGGATTCATTTAACCCAAAGATCACATACTACTCACAGACATGCAGGTTTTATCTTGTCTGTTCTAACTTGATTTCCAATGTGGTCGTAAAGTTGCCTCTTTGCAAACATGAGGGAATACTGCAGAGGTAGTCAACAGCGGTTATCTTTACCATAGGTAATGGAATGAAGATTCCATGTCCCAGGACAAAGACCTGTAATTTATTTTAGTTTTTATTATTTTTAGGAGACAATGTCTAAGACTCCAAGCTGAGATTTCACTGCATCAGGCACTTTCTGGCAAGTTGAACTTGCCCGCTGCAGCTCTCTGTTCTTTTAAAACTAACCTATGCAAATTAAGTGATATCAATGTAACTCTTCATATGTAATCAAAACTCTTTTTCTTTCCTCAGATTTTCTTGAATTCAAACAGAGGTAAACTGTCCCACAATAAAGCACAGCTCCTTTCTAGGGTTTGACTGTCTATCAGTATAGATACAGAGATGGTAGGATCATGGATCACTTGCCAGTTTAAGCCCCAAAGCATCAGATGATTAAATCTATAAAGAGAAAATAAGTTAACAGAGAGAAGTGTATCTGCATAAGTTAGTAGTGACATGAGTCCTAAAGCTAGTGACCTCAAGACATGCTCAAATAAATCAGTAATTCTTATAGTTTATCTGCTTTTTTGTTTCTATTTCAGACACATCAGGAATTCTCTGTCCTACTTCATTTTTCCCTCTGAGAATGAAGAGAGCATGCTGACTTTTAAGTACAAAGACTCAGATCATATGCAATTTGCTTGTCAACAAGGATGCCCTCCAACTAACAAGTACTCTAACAAATTTGGGTGATTCATCCCTCACATGACAATAAACATTTAATGTGGAAAGGTGGGGGGTATTTAGGTACCTTTTTTTTCACTAGCTTACCCATAGACCTTTTGTTGCTTTGGCTTTCTTGCTTTTTAAATATATCCAGCCAGTACTTACCATGTATCAGCAGCTGTCTCATTATCAAAGCTTTACTAGCTCAGGGCAATGATACTGTGCTCTTGCTTTATTTTCTTGATTCCTCTGACAATGAGCATAGGCAAGAACAGCTGATTCTTGCTTTCTATATTTTTTTCAACTGGACTGAGGGAAATATAGCAGACTGAAAATGGAAATCTTTGTCGGGTCAAAATTTGTGGTGATTCATGTGACATTCCTTATGAGCAACTTAAAAACAGGCAGAGTGGCTTTCAGCAGAAGAAGAAGCTGCAGTAGGTGGCTAAATAAAGGGCCTGACATTAAGGGAAGGTGTAAATCTGTCTGACTGGATCACATCAGTAGACAATGTGCTTTGTGTCAGGAGGTGGTGAGAAAATGGGATAAATGTTACAAAATTTAGGCAGTAACTATCTCCCTAAAGATGGTGGCAATGTAGATCACAATCTACAGAAGTCTGAGACATTGTCAGTGCTTTTAATTTGAGAAAATTAAAACTTCTAGTCCATAATTGCCTTTTAAAATGTTTACTAAAGCTAATTAAGCAGTTTTACTCTGCTATCTTTTTATTTAATCCCATCTCCCTTAGTTTGACCTCTTCTTATTTCTCCTAATTGCCCATCTCTTTGCATCAAAATTTGTCTTTTAACCTGTTGTGAGCAAGCTTTACTTTCATGAAATGGCTGTGTTTATTTCACATTAGATAATCCAAAATCAGTTGTGAACGTGGACTTCTTCGGATTCCCAAATATAGTGTGCAAATCTTCTAGATAAAAAACAAAGAAGACCCACAATCTTCTCAGCCTGCTTAGAGTGGGAATGTCAGGTAAACAGCCTATGTTTTAGGCTGGATTACAAACTGGGTGATAGAAGTCTGGAGATCTGAAATAAGGGAAAATGCACTCAGCAAAGTATTATAATTGTTAACTTTAATTGGGTCTGCTTGGAAATCTAATTGGATCTGGTACTATTTGGCCAGACCCAACTATATCTTTCTGTCCAGCAGGTTTGTGGCTGGTTTTGCTCTTCTTAGGGCTCTAATGGTCAGGTGTGGTGGATGTTACACAGCAGCCATCTTCGCTTTGCCTAAAAATGCCATCAAGTTCACCAAATTTCTACAGCAGTTGGTTCTGAAAGGGGTAGGAGGACTGTATTTAACCAATTGAAAGATCACTTCTGTTTGCCTGACATCCATCTCTTTTTAACTGTACTTTGACTTTTTTAACAAATGCTGTTTTGCTCTAACTATGGGCTTTCTATCAATCATGTATACATGTCCATCTTCACATGACATTGGGATCTTTTTTAATTTATTATATTGACCCGCCCCCTGACCATTTAATCTTTTTCTATTTTTGCCACTGGGCCTTTCACAAAAATATGTTGCTGACATTCTAGATCTGAGTTTCTTTTTCTAGCATGAGTTTTTTTCTTATTAGTCATTGCTAAAGAAAGCCAATCCACAGTCTTTTACAGCAGGAAAGTAGATTACAATAGTGAGAAAGGCAAAAAGGCAGATGCTTTGTTTAACATCATTTAACATTTTCCTTATTGACAGAAATAGGGATAATCGTATACAGTTTGATTTTCTGCAGAGTCCAAAGACCATCCAAATTCCCTTTTGAATGACTTTCTGGTGTTAAGCTTCGCCAGCTGCAGAGTAGAGGGTTTTAAGGCTGTTTTCTCATTCCCATCTGTGTATAACGGTGGTTTTATGCCTACATCTGCTTCAGAATTTTTATTTTTTTTTTACCATTTATTTTTATGGACTTAATATTATTAGAGACATGACCTTCTTCCTGAAAAGTCTGTCAGCCTTTTCCTCAATGAGGCCAAGGTTGGTCTCTGGATAATTCCAAGCCATCAGCCATGTTGTATTAGACTCTGTCAAGTCATTCACAAGCCATTCTGTCTTCTACTTTGTGTCAGTCTCCTGCAAAAAGAGGAAAAAAGCCACACAAGAGAGACACACTAGAAACTTCAGGGCTGCAGAGGAAAGGGAGAGGCAATTAAAAAATGGAAGCAACCATAAAGATTCTACTGCTTGCATGGAAGTGGTATGTAGGTGTAGAATACTGTACTATATTTCTTCATTTAAAGTCTCTCCTATGCTAAAAATGACCTGATTGCTATTCTCCTGCAGACACAGCAGTACAGATTTCAGTGCTGGTACAGAATCTGTGTTTGTTATGCTGTGTATGGGACTAGACAGAACAGTCAAATCAATGGAAAGGTTCATGTTGTCTTTTGTCTCATGCTATTTCCAAAGGCAGAATTATGAAAAACTTGGCTATTTTACCCTATTTCCAATAGTATTCATTATTTTTGTTACTAATGGTTTTTTATGATCTGTCAATTTTGTAGCCTCTGAAACAATCATTCATTTATACTCTAAGTTCACTGCTGGAGATTCAGGAACACTTACAGCAATGGAGATTATAGATTAACAAATGATATAATTTTAATGTTATTTTTATTTTAATCCAAATTATGGAGTATTTCTCAGTTGCAAGTCTCCTTGACAAAACTTAATTAATGTGAAAAATGCCAGTCCAGCTTCAGTCTCCCTAGGATTTCTAATTAAAATGCTGACTCATTGACTACACTGGTGCATTTACAGTAAGACAAATCAAGAGTAATTCAATTGGTACTGATTTACATACTTCAAGTTTACAGTGGTGTAAGTGAGAGCAAAAACTTCCCCAGATCCCTAATGTACTTCAATTTATGTAAGGTATACCACGCACATGTAGATCTCTCTTTCTAAGTCATTTTAGTGACAGGGTATTGCACGACTTTCCTACAGAAACCATAAGTGTTCTTAAATTGACATTGAGGAGTGTTTCTAAAATAAAAAACAATTCTGAATTAAGTGGTGCTTTAGTTAAAAGTTAGAAATGCATCATCAGTGATCACATTGAGGGAGATGTTGCATGTAGGTGCCTTGGCCTTTTTTAGTGCTAAAGGTTTTCCACTGTTACTTCTCCTGCCTGTTTGCCAGTAGCAGCTCTGCACCCTTTCACCCAAGCTGCCGTGGCAGTGCTGTCCCAGAGCCTCTGTGGCAGCATTTCCCCCTTGTTCTCCTGCCATTGTTCTTCTGCCGCTTTCCTCATGTCATTATTCTCATGGTCTTGTGCCTGCATACACTGATACCACTGTTATGGGAATTGCCACATGAGAATCATCCTTTCATTACCTCCTTTTCTTCCCCTTTGGTTGTAGTTTTTGAGTTACTTTCTGGACCCTAAAAACACAGAAGCGTAAAGCTTAGCAGCCATTCAGAATGTAGCCTTTGTTGCTAATCAAAATGAGCTTCAGCGATGTAAGCAGGAACAACCAATGGGGGGCTTGAGAGGATCCTGATGAAAACTATACTCTTACTGTGGCAAAATATTATGGGGACACCCACTGCACTGGATGGGAACCCAAGGGAGGATGCTCATCTGGGAACCCCCAGGGCTTCTCCTCCTCTCTCTCTCTTTTTCTCTCTTCTTTCTATTTTTTATTTTCTTTAGAAGTAAACTTCAGCCTTAGGGCTGATGAATGACATCAGGTACGGAGCCTCCTAATAAATCTTCATGAGTAAGAACTTGTCTTAACCTAGTTTGTACAACAGAGGCACTATAAAGCAAAAAGACTGAAAATAATAGCCTACCCAGTAGGACTACGCCTATACTAAGCAACACCGAAGCGCCTGGAGACTGTTTCCTGGCCTGAGGCCAACCGTCAGGAGTGATCAGTGTCCACATAGCTTCCACCTGATCGGCATGGCTGCACCTGTTCTTGCTGCTGCGAACAGCCCTGGTGTGAACTAACAGTGACTCAGACATCCTTGAGTCCATCAGAGAGTGATTCAGCTCACCGTACAGTGGACCCTGAGGACTCACTTCAGTCA
>VZTL01044600.1:722-20284 GCA_013400535.1 Scopus umbretta | reverse complement strand
ACCTTCAGGAATCAAGCAAGATATTGATTGTTCCAACCAATTATGTCACCATCTGAAAATGTAATTAAAAAGAGCTTTTGCATGACTTACTGTCTGACTAACCATGAACAAAGAAGTGCACACATGGGGACGCATTTTGCAGTCCTTAATCAAATGAAATCCTGTTGTTTTCAATGGTAGTTCCGCTCAATTAAGAACCACAGATTTGGGCCCATGCATTATAATGCACAAGGGCAAGCAGTGGCATCAGAGATGGTTTTAGGATGACAGTTAGCTTATTTTCTACTGAATATATGTATGAAGAAAATACACAAGAAAAAGGCTGATTCTGTACTTCATTCTACATGGAGTTTTACATATTCATCATCACATCAGGGTATCTTCTTTACCTTGGTGTGAGGATTTGTGAGGATTTATACAATACTGGAAATAAGAGAACAAAAGTTTCTTGCCTTCTTGCCTTTTTGCTTACTTCAGCCATTTGTAATCTTGCCTTCAGTTATTGCTCTGAATTGAGTTTTTAGCGTTGCATAACATGAAACGTCTCCCCAGACCAATAAACTAAATGCCTCTACTTAGCTCTCCAAACTCCATTCATTACTTTGACCAGAGGCTGAGCTGAATTGCTTAAGACTAGACACTTACTGCCATACCTCATAAAATAAAAATAATCTTCATGGGCTGGCAGGTAATGACAGCAGGATCTATGGGAGCCCATTCTGGAGCAGCAGACTGGAAAGTTTTTCCTAGGATATGGCTCTTCATTTTGCTTTATGCAGCTGAACTGGGCTCTAGTATTTTACTTGTTATCACATTCCAGAGATCAATCTTTCTCCAGGCTGGATACCTTTGAAGTAATAAGAGCATATCCCAGTGTTTCTGTTACTTAGTGGAGATACTTTAGTACAGTTTAAGGGATCTTCCTCTAGGAGCATCTATCAGCAGCAACAGCATGGGTCAAAAAGTTGGAGCAGGGATCACTGAATTTATCACACAGAACCTCTACCAGCCAGCAGCATATTCTGAATCATCTCTGAATGGAGCAAGCAGCAGAGTTTGAAAGTCGCTGTCCTTCACAGGTGAAGATCTCTGTGACTTTTCCCATCCCCTTGTACAGTTTGGACATATGCTGTGTCATGGCAACAGTATTGTTCGATACAGCTCTTAAGTCAATGCAGCTACTAAATGAAAAGATGGTGCAATTTTATAAGGACCCACAGAAAAGCTGAAACACTATAATAACAAAAAAATAGAGAAAATTACTAAGAAATAATAGCTCATGAATTAGAGACCACATTTCATTCTTGGCATCTGAGCCAATACTACTGGTAAGTAGTAAAAAAGGAGATTCCGCCTGAATACTTAATTGCTGTTTGAATAGGTCTTCCTTTCAGACTCACCTATGCCTAGTCACTGTACAAGATTCTTTGTGTTGAGAGAGAAATGCTTTGAAGGAAGCATCTGTAAAGAACAATTTCAATTCATGGTCCTGAAGAACTGCAAAAAATGAGTCAAGCAAAACATTCCCCAAATGTAGATCTTTTTTGCACCAGCAAATTTAAAAAAAAGAAAAAGAGAGAGAGAGAGAGAGAGAGAAGGGGGAAAAAAACCAAACAAACAAACAACAGATTATTTCCAAAGCGTGGGTAAAGGAGTCTGCAGGATGATCAGCTAAAAGTAATCTCTTGTGTATAAAATGATTTCATCAGTCCCTGAGCTACTTGTTCCTTACATTTTTAGTTGGGAAACATAGTACCATTACAGACAGCTGCCACAGTGGAATAAATCCATTGCACCAAATTTCTTATAAGAAAATCCAAATGTTGACAGGTGTGTCTTAATTAGTTTCAATATGTAATTAAGTTGTTTTCTTGAAAAGTGTCTTCTCCCTTCAGGTTTACTGTCTCTTGTGTAATTTCCAGATGTATTCCTCATATCTTGGAAGGTAAAAAAATCTATTTTGGGTGTTATATACAGCATGATATGAACTCACATATAATCATATAAATAGCATGAAAAAAGTACATATCTCAGAAGCTGTAGAGGAAAGATTTTATCATCCCAGGAGTATGTTTCATTTTCTGTTCAAACCTATATTGGGTCAATCTATTGTGGTAAGATATTGACCTTACATTTTAGAAAATTAACCAAACGCGTAAAGCAATTTGATCTCAGCACTCTCAAGACCAGTATAACATGGGATTGCACATAGCAAATCACGGAAATAGCACTGCATAGTGGAAGAATGTTTTCTGAAGTACTATTTATGGGGAGCAAGGGCCCATTGCATTGATAGAATCTGATTAGTTAGCAAGAGAAGATGAGGTTTTTTTCTCTTGGGACTCAGAGAGATATTGTAGTGAAGGAAGATGTAATGTAAGGAAAAGGAGGATTCTGGCCCCGTTGCAAAGGTATTAACAGTAACAATCTATGAAGCTCCCTGATTCCATCTTCCTCCTAGGCATTGACCTGTGTGGCATCAATCTAACAATTCAAGTCATGACTAATTTGATGAACTATGAGCTTTATGATGTTATATATTCTGTAAGGCTTCTTCAAGTCATCCTTAAAGGACTAGAAAGACACTTGTACAACTTGAATGAAACACCTTTTCTTTTTCATGTTATTTCATCAGTCTCTTCTTCAAGATTCATTAGTGAATTACTAAGTAGGTAATAACCATATCAATAATAAAATGAAAGCATAACAATGATAAAATACCTTTTTCTTGTTACTTATGCTTATTATTGTTGCAAAATGGAATTATCTGCATACATTTTGTTAAAGATAGTGAAGAAAAATTCGTAAATGTTCTTTGTGACAATAATTCTGCATAACTTCAATACTCATTTCTATTTCTAAATGCCTTATCTAAGGAAAAATGAATAGCATATAGTTATAATTTAATAGAGATAATTTGGCTTTACAATAGCCAGTCACCAGGTCATTGGTTGACTGTCACTGTCACACATAATTATGAAACCATAATACATATCCTGTAGTGTTCTGTTAAGATGATAAACTATTACTTTTCCAAGAATATGTGGTCAATGTTAATATCTGACTTTTAAAATTAAATAGTTATTACTTAACTGAAAAAGAATAATTAAAAAAAGCCTCTTTGACTTTTAATACCAAGTTAACACGCACAATTGAGTTTTCAAAGGTATACCTTTGCGTGCTTGACTGCTTTTTTGGGGGAATGAGTGATTTTTTTTTTTCTTTAATTAGAAGATATTAATTTATAAATTGAATAATAACCTGTCAGCACTGGGTACCTGAAAACCTAGATACTCAAGAACCTAGAGGAAGTCTGGCTACAGTAATTAAAACAATACAAGTACTTTATACATCTCTTCTTTCCTGGTGGCGTTCTTCTACTTGTTTCAAACTGTTGCATACTTGCTCCTTTCCTGAAAGGTCAGATTTACAAAGAAGCCCTCATCTTTTTATTCTCTAGACCAGAGATTAATCCTGGTATTTGGCATATGCATCAGCCCCTTCAGCTGATGTTGCTCTTCAATGTGCCATTTAGCTGAAGTTCTGCCCAAACTTCTTCTTGCCTTAACTCTGATCCCTTTCTTATTTCCCTTACCTTAGTGTTGGTTCTTTCTCAGTTTCTCACATCTGTCTACCTGACTGTCATCCAGCTTTTAACCTACCTATTATTAATTCCAATCCAATTTCCTATTTCTTGACTTTTGGCCTAAATTCTGAGCATAGTTATAGCCTAGATTTTTGTTCTGTCACAATACTCCATTTCTCACAAATTTTGGTTATCTAATTGTTGACTGTATTTGCCCTTCAACAGGACAATAAGAAATATGAAGAAGGTTGGAAGAAAATTTTAATGGCACAAAAGAATGAGGAAATTAACCCATACATTGTGAAAATTCTGTAATCTAACGATATCCTTGGGAAAACAAATATAATCTCATAGCAATTCTTTTCAGTTACAGTAAAAAAGGGGACACCAGATCAAGGGAGCACTTTCTCGTATTTCTAGTTATTAGAAACAGCTAACTGTGGGTTTCTTTTAGAAAAAGGAAAGATTTTTTTACCCACTACCAGAGAAACAGAGAAATATAATGCAGGAAATTCTTTGCAGATTAAAATGTGAAATAAGCTCACATAAAGATTCCAGTTCATTTAGTTGTTAAAACTGTGTTTAAGAATAGATTTAAATTTGGAATGTCTTCCAAAAGTCACAGTTTTTTTTTATGAAAGGAAAATTTCTGAGGGAAACACAATTTTAGTTATTATAAAAGCTTTGCTTTTATGAAATCAAAACTTTTAATTTCCATTTGCTTTTTCAACATTATTTTCTAACCCTTATAACAACATTGTTTTATTTGTTTGATCAAATGACATGTGTTTGTTCCTTTGTTGGTCATTTTGCATTATGTTTTGGTAAAACATAATAAAACAATTTTTGTGCTTCAGCAGGAAGTAAGGCTGCCTGTCTTGCTCTCCTCTTAATCATGTGTAATCTTCTAATCTTTAGAGGAAGACAGAAATTGTTCCTTCTTCTAGAGCAATAGGGAACATTGACACAATAAAGGTTGTAGAGTTCTAGGTGATGCAAACAATATCTGCATGACAGACACAGCAAGATGTAAAGTTTCAGTACATGTAGGGACTGGGATGCAATTTATTTCACCAAACTTCAGCACAAACTTATCTTGCCTGGTCTGTGTGTCAGCCATATAGGTTTACATCTAAGCTTTATGTTTAGGATCCTGTTCAAGTTAACAGAATTCTACATTCAGCTGTTGATTCAGATGTATAGGACTTGATTCAGAAACACAACTAACCCAAAATATCTAAATACATGCAGGTACAATACAGGATACATAAAAGACCTTCTAAAATGACAGCCAGAGATGATGTGGAATCCCCTGGTGCATCTGTGCAGCACAAACAAGCCTCCTGCACTGTAGTCAGTGCACATCAAAGCACATTTCAGCTGGCTGAAAGTGCATGTTTGCTATAGCATAAACTGAATTGATCCTTTCATTGTATTGACTGAAGGCTTGGTTCAGTTACTCACATATAACTGTCTAATGCCCTTTACCATGACCTAGCATATCCCAGCTACCTTCAAGATTCCTACAATGATTATGGAACTCTTTTAGTCCATATGTCACAAATTACATAGATGCCTTAGGTGCTCTACAGCAGGTCAAAAGTCATCCAAGTTGTGACTGAAATCAAACTTCAAATTCCTACTGACTATAATAGGACTGATCAAACCTAACAGATAGATATCTGAGGAAGGATTATTCTACATCAGCAAAGTAATTTAGTGCCATGTGGGAGCCTCTGGTTCTCTAAAACATCCACACCAGGCTGGCAGACATGATGCAGAATCAATGGGGACCCATTCTTTTCTGGAGTGGCAGCTGGAGGACAGAGAAGCTACCCTAGGACGTCCCAGACAAGACTCTGCAGCTGTTGGAGAGTGACTGGATTGAACCTTGGCTGTGTACATCTGAGCTGACCAGCCTGGATTCTCTTTGTGGTTTGTAGATGGAATTAAATGCTTTCTGGGCATGATTCACGTCATCATAAAGTAGACAGTTGAAACAGGTCAGAGAAATAATGGCTGAGAATGACTATTTCTCATCATTGACTATAGCAGAAGTCTAAAATGAACAATTCAACTTAGACATCTGCAATATAGACTTCTAAAGATATGCATGATGAATATTATACCAGAAAACCCTTTAGAAAGGCAGGGAGAAGACATGCAATGAAGCATTACAGAACACCCCTTTAGAACAAAGGGACTATATAGAGATACTGATAATGCAAGAAGTCATTTAAATTTGAACTGAAAATGATATCAGAGGACAGAACTTGTCCTGCAGAGATAAAGTAGCCTAGATACAGGTTTAGTTACAAATTATTTTATTTTATTTTATTTTATTTTATTTTATTTTATTTTATTTTATTTATTTTATTTTATTTTATTTTATTTTATTTTATTTTATTTTATTTTATTTTATTCCAATCTACCTCAACCAGTAAATATGATTTTCTCTACACTCCAGGACCTGGTTTTGATCTGTTTTTTACTCTAGTAACAGAAAGCATTAAAGAGTTAAAGCCATCTTCACTTTAAGGGAAAAGTGAAAACAATTCTACCTTAAAGCTGCAGCTGAATCAGGGTCCTGGCTTTTGTGTGTGTGTGTGTGTGTGTGTGTGTGTGTGTGTGTGTGTGTAGAGGAAGCAGTCCTTTTTAATTGGCAAGTTAGAACATGTCATTCCAAAAATAATAAATAACCTAGTTTTTTATGTATATAGTTTTTCTTATGTTTTCTGCCAAAAGACAATGTTGCTAAACTTGACATGGTTCTGAAAGCAGTTTGATTTTTGGTTGAACCATATTTTCAAAGAGAAAACAGGTCTATATAAGTTTTTCTAATGAGGTTTAATAACAACATGTTTAGAATTTGTAGTTCTTAGATGGTAATAACAGATTGGTTAGACATTAATTCTTAATGAAAAGGTCAAAAACAGACTCAAAATATGCCAGTACTTACCAATTTAAATGTTTAAAGAACATTTTAAAATTATAATTATAATAATATAAATAAAAATATAACTACTAGAAATGGAATCTGAAGGAAAAAAAACAACAAAGAAATTCTGCATGATAACCTCATCGAAAAGCATATGGAATATATATAAGGTGAAGATGCACTTTCCTTATTGGCATAGTTGCAGTCAGTCTAACTACGGGGAGGATCTTGGAGACAAGAGACAACCTTCTTACAAAACAGATAGACAGACACTATTTGAAGTGGCATACCTGTGCCACAGATACAACAAAAGGTTACTTTGGGCTTGCTAAAACAATTTTCTGTGAGTTTTGTTTCTTGTTTTGAATACCATGATGCCATGATCAAATTTTTGCCACTCCCAGATCTAAGTAGCTTTAGTTTAAAGCTGAAACATTTACTATGTGCTGGACTGAGATACAATTACTTTACAATGTAGTTAAGGAGAGCTGTAGAACATTTCCAGGTTTGAAAGATTAATATAATATATATAATATACAATATACAATATACAATATATATAGTGTCTTTACAATATATATGTTTGTGTGTGTATATATCTATACAAAGTACTCCTAAATTTTAGAATAATCTCAGCCATCTTCTTGGCTTGGGTCGATCAGTACACTGACAAACAATTCCTGAACATAATTTGGAAATTAACCTGAACCAGGGACCATATATAGTAGGCAATAAATCAAGGATATACTAGATTTTAAAAGTGTGACTATGGTTTGTTCAGTGCTATTTGCCCTCAGTTACAGAGAAGATTCTCAGAAACACTTAATTTACTAAAATACTTGTAGCCAGCATGTACAATGCAGATGATTCAAAGCTAACTAGCAGTATTTCCATTTAGAAATAGTTGTAAAATATTTAGCAGTACAAAGTAGAAGGTATATTTTCTATATTTTAATAATAAAAGCTTTATATTTGGAAATAGAAGTAGCTTTACTTTTCAGATTAGAAGTAGAGAAAAGAAAAAGACACCCTACAAGCCTTATCTAAAAAAAGAAAAAAAAAAAAAAAAAAAAAAGTGATTTGCAGTTACAAAACTTCTTTTTTCATCAGTTTTTTCAAGCTTTTGAATGGTAATATAAATTTCAGGTAAGCAGAGGTTAAGATACTGTAGCTGATATACTGTACAAAAAGCATAATGAACATGACCAAAAAGAAATTCTTAAATAGGATTTTTAAAATCTGTGAAGGTCATTAGTGGGGTATGAAATCAAGCTAAAAGAGCTCTAATGACAATAATTAGGAACGCTAGAACAACCCCATGAGTTCTCCATATAATTGCCAGTACCTGCCTGAAGTTTAGATACTTGCAAATACTATTTCTAAGCTATTTTCATAATTCCTTGAGGAAACAGATTAGCAAGAATTACAGAAGGTGTGTAAAACTCTCTTTATCATAGTGATGCTTTGTTAATTTTTTAGTTAATGGAGCTCAAATAAATTTTAACTTAGGGATTTCCTACACAGCATTCTGGAATAATTATTGAGAAATTGGAGTAACCGTTCCCCAATAATGTAGTGATTTAGACACCTACGAGGAGATTTTTTTACATAATCTACTTGGCCTCCAGCTACTGCTCCAGAAGTGTGCAGGTCTTGCATACATGTTGGGTCACACCTGCCAGTCCTATTCAGACATCTTGTGTACTGCAGTGTGTGGACCACAGACATCCATGGGAAGCGTCTAAAGCCTTTGTTCCTCCTCCCAGAGAAAAGTTCATTGTTATTCATCTGCAGAATTCACTTTGAAGGCCCGCTTCTAAACTGGTGCTTTTAGGAACAACTCCTGGCTCTCCAGTTTAGGTACCTGTCCCACCCAAATCATAGCTCGATTTTAGAGTGAGGGTTGAAGGTTGCACGAGTATTTCATCTTGCTTCATATTTAGTCTCTCAGTGATGAAGGGAATTAAATGTGTTTAGGTAGGTTACAGAATTTAGAAGATCAAAAGGCCAGGATTCCCACATACACTGTGCCACCTACCTTCTTGCCCAGCCCTGATGAATCTGCTGGTTCCTCTTTAAATTCATGCACTCCTTTGTTCTAGAATGACTTCACAGAATCATAGAATCATAGAATTGTTAAGGTTGGAAAAGACCTCTGAGATCATCTAGTCCAACCATCAACCCCCCAAAAAAAACAAAACCAAAAGCAAAAAACCAAAAAACCAAACAACCAAAAAAACTCCCCGTGCCTGTTAAACCATGTCTTGAAGTGCCACATCTAGATGTTTTTTGAACACGCCCAGGGATGGTNTGGCCTCGGCCCATCGATCCAGCCTGTCCAGATCCCTCTGCAGAGCCTTCCTGCCTTCCAGCAGATCGACACTTCCGCCCAGCTTGGTGTCATCCGCAAACTTACTGAGGGTGCACTCAATCCCCTCATCCAGATCATTGATAAAGATATTAACTGAGCCCTGGGGAACACTGCTTGTGACCAGCCGCCAACTGGATTGAATTCCATTCCCTTCCTAAGTATGTATGCTCAAAAAAATCAAGTACTTTATTAGAACCTTCAATTATTACAGTAGATCTCATTAAAATGGACTATTTACCTCTTGAAAGAGAAATATTTGAACATTTTTATCATTCTAGAAAGTTTCTGGAGAATAGGTTTTTACATTTTTGTGTTTTATTATTTTCACAGTGAAAATGCATGTCTTCACTGTAACCACAAGTGGTGTTGATTCAGGTTCAATTTGCAGCTGGAGAGAGATGATTTATCAGAGCTAAGCATTCTTACTGAATGGGAGAGGTAATTGGTATGTGGGTGAAGCAGCCTTTGTCAGACTGTGAAGCTGAGTACTCTGAGGTATCCATCCCAAATTACTCTCTCAGGGGTATCCTGTCCTGCCTATTGAAGGTGCCCTTTAGAGGAAGAGAGACAGAGCTCATTACTATAAATAATATCAGTTAACTTTAAAATCGGAATAAATAAAAGCAGGTAGGGAAGATTTCTTTGGGAATTAGGGTCCTAAATGCATGTGTCAGTCCAGGCTTAACTTCCTAATTAAAAAAGTCTGATTAAAAATAAAACTCTGCCTCAAATCAACCCTGGAGATATCTAACTTCATTAAGAAAACCAAGTCTTCTTAGAGATATCCACACGACCAGAAAGCAAGCTGGAGAACATACCTATCCAGCTCCCTAAAATACAGACATTAATGATACTTGAGTGTTTGTTCTTACTGCAGCTGATCCAGTAACTGCATTGTAGTCATTCTGGTGCTCATGGACCAGCTTTTCTGCAAAATCTATTCTACTTCAAAAATACAGCAGATGCTGGCTTTCTTGTAAAAACCATGGCTGTGATGATTAGTGTATTAAATCAGCATGGGGGTGCACACCCACCTTTGTCCAGTAGCCTGGATAACACCACCTGTTAAGATAAGAATGTGAGTACATGCAGTGTGAGTGGGCATTGACAAGACAAAACTGTCTGAATGGTGTTTGTCCAAAAATTCATCATGTTAAGGAGGGAGATGACAACCTGCTCCCAACTGTCAATGTTAGGCAGGAACGCAGTGATCACCTGGATTAAACAGTACCCAAGAATTTTCAGAGACTTTTGAAGCAAAGAAGGTGGCAATCTGAAAAGATGTTAAAAAAATTAAATAAAAAAAACCCACAACCAAAAAATCCCACCATGCAAATTCATTATAGGAGAGAAAGACCTTGGAGAAGACGCAGCAGCAATCACTGTGGGTTTGTGCCTGCCATGGTGGCCCCACAGTCCCTCAGCCTCAGCCCAGATCAGGCAGCACAGCTGTCCCACAGGGCACTGGGAGCAGCTTGCACCTCGCAATGGGGTGTCAGCATGGGGCCAGCACCCAGGACCCCCCCACTGCTGGGTACAGGGGACCTTGTGGGCATCTTCCTCAGACAGAGCTGGAGGGCTGACATCTCCTGCAGAGGATGAGCAAGTGGGGAACCTGCATTGTTGAGGAGGGGTGCCATGACCTCCGAATGGGCAGCAGAGGAACTGGGGTGGGGGAGGATTAAAATTTAGAGGTTTTTGGTTAAAGAAGGGTGTTTAGAAATGTGTAGGTACTTATTAACATTCTGTAAGCATCTAGAGTTGTGGTTTGTCTGTTGCATTACTAATACTGATCCTGAATGTATAGCTCACTGATTGCTAGTTAATTATGTGACATTAATAAAATTATAAAATGTTTTGCTTCTGATTTTGGTTAAACTATTCAAACTGAGTAGTTTTTTTCTTGTGACAGTCAGGAAGAATAAGTTCAGATCCCAGAATGCCCTATTCAGTCCTGGCCTTGTTAGTTTTTCTCATTTGCTTTGTGAGGAAGAGAAGAAAGACAAAAATTGCATCCATTTTTCAAATAGCAGACATAGGTAGAGACATATTGAGGTCTAAGGCATACATTTCTGTTTGATATCCTTTCCCTTATGTCCAGTATATCCTGTCTCCTATGTCCAAGATATACATAATAACTCTAAATTTAGATATTTTCAATATAAGCATTTTTGCCCGGTTATCTCTATAGTCAACACAAAGTAATAGGCTGCAATTCATTTGTTGTGTTTTAGAAATCTATTTAGGGATTAAATTAACTGCATCTAAAATATTTTTTTTTTTTTTTTTTTTTTCTTCAGTGATTATAAAGGGATTCTAATGGATTAACTTATATCTGGTCTGGTGAATACTACATCTACTGCTAACAATTTTTTTCCACCATTCATACCCTGAATGGGAGGAGGTGCCTGCTGGAAAACCTGTCTTGGACAACTAAGCATAGGGAAATACTCTTGAATACCTTTCTGTTTAGTGTTTCCTTTTGCTGATTTATGGAAATAGGTTATTTGGATTGCCATCCTCCAGCACACCAGACTTTTAATTGATTGTATTAAGAGTGTTTTGGACTGTGATCTATTGCACAGATGACAAAAAGGCAGGCCGTGTGATCCTTAAAATCTTGTTGGGTCCAGTTAGTGATTGACATGTTAGCTTGAAGATTAGGATACACATTTGGGATGTACTGAAATCTTTTCAATTTGATTTTCTGGCTAATCTGAACCGGGAGCTTTATTATAGGTCTTCCACTTCCTATAGAGCATGTAGAAAACTTTAGAGTACTTAGTTGTCAATGCAAACCAAAAAGGTTCTTTAAAGAAAGAAAAAAAAAAATACTACAGTAGGATGCTTACACTGAGATGTGGAAACCCAGCTTCAAGCTGCTGCCCTGAATCAGGAGCAGTGCAACCTGAAAAACCTTCAGGTACTATAGGCCGTGTTAGCTCATCTGCTTAGCAGCAGAGGTCATGATAAGCGCATCACCCCAGTGGTCCATTATCTCCTCATGAAATTCAGAGACCAAATCAAGGATTCTTCTCTAGTATTAAGACTCTCTACAGGATTGGCACTAACTGGCAGAAAAATTGTCTTTCCCTGCATGATCCTGACCTCCCAAGGTATTACATTCAAGTGAGTCTCTGAAACTCTTGACCAATGGAATAAAGTTCATGTGAAATATCTGACAGTATCTGGACACCTAACTGTGAAGAAGAATTACTGTCATGCATGTATGTATTTGTAGAAGTAATGCAAGAGTAATCTCTTTTCTTCAACTTTCCTTTAAGTTTCTTAAATATGTATAACTTTCATATAGCAACAAAAATGCAAGCAACCTCCAGCCTCCTTCCCCCACACAAGAAAAAAAAAAAAAAACAAAACAAAAAAAACCCCAAACAACCAGACAACCAAAACCACCAAATCAATAGAAACAAGCTATAGGCCAGATAGAGAAGCAGAAGAAAAAGAGATTATTATTGATATTTTTCTCTTTGTACACATGTGATGAGGATCAGGAAAGTATATGAGTCATAAACCCTCATCCATTGGATTTTGAAAGGAACTAATTTTAAATTAGACTTCTCTATTTTTATTCTTACAAATAAACAAGCAAAACTAACAAAGTATCAAGGTTGTGGGTGCTGAAGAAGTCTGTTGATTGAGTCATGTGAACTTCACAAAGTGTACTATGTAATGATGTAAAAAATACCCACATGTATTACACTGAACTCTCAGGGTTAACAGCTGGAATAGTTAAGTCTATGCCTATACACTAACGGCTGCAACTACTTCAAGTTGTGTGTACGCCTTCTGTATTGAGGTAGTACATAGACACAGACTAATCCACAGATCTCTTTCCACAGCCTGTTCTCTACACAAAGCAAATCTACGTGCATTGTCAAAAAGTGAGTCTGAGTGAGAAAGGAACTGACTTCCCAAGTCACTCTGCTCAACAGAAAGTAAGCAAACTGCTGCATGGATCTGTTTTTGAATCCATTATGACTGCATCCTTATAATCTTCACAGGTGCTACTTGACTGTCAGCACCAAAATTTTTGCTGCTTGCAAACAAAAAACAGGTGCCATTTTGCTGGTCAACACCTACAGCTGGAATTCTCAGGCTGGTGGATCTCCCTGAATATCTGCTTCAAGATTAGTAAAGAAAGCCTCCTACAAGATGCTTACTAGTCTCTGCCAAGTAGCTGACAGATAAGGCTTTTTGGGTATTTCTTGTTCTCTGTTTGTTACAGTTTTAATTTTAAAATACATAATATTAGAATTACATATCTATTTGGTTTTGTTAGAATCATAGAATCATAGAATATATCAAGTTGGAAGGGTCCCATAAGGATCACTGAGTCCAACTCCCTACTCCTTGCAGGACTACCTAAAACTAAACCATACGACTAAAAGCATCATCCAGATGCTCTTTGAACTGTGATAGGCTTGGTGCTGTGACCACTTCCCTGGGAAGCCTGTTCCAGTGACCAACCACCCTCTCAGTGAAGAACCTTTCCCTGATGTCCAGCCTGAACTTCCTCTGATGCAGCTTCAATCTACTTCCTTGTGTCCTATTACTGGTCACCAGAAAGAGGAGATCAGGCCTTCCCCCTCCACTGCCCACCTTGAGAAAGTTATTGACGGGAATGAGGTGGTGGTTGTTGTAATTATTTATAACCAGAGTTTGAACACAGGTCTGCTAAATGCTAGACTGTTAGATATTCTGAACCAAAGTACATTTCAGCTATTCCTCTATTAAAACTTTTGCAGTCCATATATGCTATTAACTCTCATCAAACTAGATAGCTAACGTTCAGAGATCTGCTTTGTAGTTAGGTGGATAAGATGTTCATCTGATATAAGGTGAAGATGAAGATCAACTTCCACTCATTTAATATTCATTTGCAATGAAAGAGCGGTAAAGAGCTCTTCAATAAATTAAAGATCAAGATCCACATCATCATATTCAGTAACTTAATTTTAGTATACTCTTCTAGAATGCAGAAGACCTACATTCACATCTTTATGTCAGTCCAGCCAGAATAGAGATTTGGTAACAGAATTTCTCAGGGAAGATGTCATCTGGCAACGGTAACAAGGGAGTGGATGATATCTTCACCCTTTTTGGCATGCCCAGACAAAAACAGGCTGCAGAAGATGATTCCCAAATGACAGTTTTGTGTGAAAATAGAAGCTCTTTTTATCTTGCAATTAGGAGTCTAACTCAGGGACAGGAAGGGCTGCTAGGACATGTGTCAGCGGCCTTTCCTATTATCCAGCTCCTCCTCTTCTGTAAATCTCCTTTTAGGTGCTTAAATCTTCCACAGCATTTTGTAGGCAATCTAGGTGATAAATTAAAGGCTGAGCATCAGAGAGCAGAGTGCCTAAAGTCAATTTCTGCAATTCATACAATCCCTTGGAAGGTATAGTCCTAATCACAGAAGGGTAAACCTTCTTGAATCTTAGTTCTCTCTGTAAGGACCAAAAGAAGAGCCAGTAGGCATTAATTGAACTACTTCACACTTTAAGAATCACAGAAAGTGGAAAAAATCCATTGAATTACATCAGCCATTTGTTATAAACTGAAATATTTTCACTTCTGTTATGGAATCACAGAATCATAGAAAAACTGAGTTTGGGAGGGATCTCAGGAGATCTCTAATCCAACCTCCTACTCTAGAGTAGGGTCATTTATGTAATCAGACATGGTTGCTCAGGGCTTTGCCCACTCATGTCTTAAAAATATCCAAGGATACACACGTGCGTGTGTGTACGCATGTGTGTGCACGTGCATGTGTGCATGTGAATCTCAACCAGCAACTGAAGTTGGGCTACAGCCTCAGGTTCTCATATATTCATATACCAGCAACTGGGGAGACTGATATCAGGTGTAAGCCCAGCTGCTGGAGGGATACACATTGTATTTACATACAAATGTGTGTATCCTCATCCTGCTCACCTAAAGAGGGAAGCAGGATGAGGCCATTACTGCTATATGCATTTGTGTGAGTGCTGAATGTGTCTGTCTGTGGCACTCTGTGCAGCCTAATATGTGTATATATGTATATTTGTGGTATAAAGTTGTGTTTGTGTGCCTACTGGGAATATAGACTGTGGTACTAAATGTTTTCTTCACCTTAGTCTTTACTACTAAAACCATCCTTCAGAAATCTAAGGATTCAGAGATTAGGCAGAAAGTCAGGAGCAAGGAAGACTTACACTTGGTGGAAGAAGATCAGGTTAGAGAATACCTAAAGGCACCGGATGTACAAAATTCCATGGGATCTGATAGGATGCATCCATGAGTGCTGAGAGAGCTGGCTGATGCCATTGCGAGGCCACTCTCAATTACTTTCAAACTAACATGGTAATTGTGGGAGGTACCCAAGTACTGGAGGAAAGCAAACATCACTCATATCTTCAAGAAGGGCAAGAGAGAAATTTCCATGGAACTACAGACCCATCAGACTCACATTGATCCCTGGGAAGGGGATGGAAGAACTAATCCTGGAAACCACATACAGATACATGAAGAATGAGACAGTTATCAGGAGTAGTCAGCATGGATTCACCAAGGGGAAGTCATGGTTGACCAACTTGATAGCCTTTTGTAATGAAATGCATGGCTTGATAGACAAGGAGAGAGCAGTGAATATTGTCTATCTGGGCATCAGTAAAACCTTTGACACTGTCTCACATAAGTTCCTTGTAGAGAGGCTGTTGATGTATAAGCTGGATGAGAAGACAGTGAGGTGCGTTGAAAACAGGCTGAATGACTGGGTCTAGAGGGTGGTGATCAGTGGTGCAAAGTTTAGTTGGAGACCACTGACTAGAGGTGTACCCCAGGATCAGTACTTGGTCTGATCCTGTTTAACATCGTTGTTAATGATCTGGATGATGGGGCAGAGTGCACCTCAGCAAGTTTGCTGAGGAAACAAAACTTGGAGGAGTGGTCGATACACCAGAGTGTTGTGCTGCCATCCAGAGGAACCTAGACAGGCTGCAGAAATGGACCAAGAGAAACCTCATGAAGTTCAACATGGGGAATGCCACCTATCTTAGGTGACAGAAAATTTCTTTTGATGAAATTGCATATTTTTCAAGGTGATTTCACAGTCTTCCTAGTTTTGAATGTTGATTTCAAAAAATTAGCTCTGAAGTAAATCAGTGTCTACATATTCCTGTACCAAAGATAGGTTATCAGCTTTCAAGAAGCTGTAAAAATATTTATTTGAGTACACATGGATGTATAAACACAGACATATAAATGAATTTAACAATATATATAACCATGTATAAGTACAAGCATCACAATGCATAGGTACACTCATACTTTCAGAGATAGATTTTATAGAAAGATGTTTGTACGTCTGTGTGTATATACAGAGGCTTATTGCAAGTTAAAAGATCAGGTTTTACAGTGACGCAATTTAGGCAATTAGTATTTGAATACAAATGTCAAAGTAAAGTATGTATCTTAACTTCAGAACTATCTCATGTATGGATAAAACCTCTTTTCTATGGCTGGGAATTGAATTTCTGCGTCGGTATGCTAGTTTAAGCTCTTTTTGTTTCAGTTTTATGTTTCTTGTGAATAATCATTAAAAGAAAGTAAAATCAATAAAGTGATTCCTTCTAGAATTCTAGAAATATTTGCAAATGCTGTAGCAAATACTGTTTGTTAAAATAGAGATAAATACATAAATATAGCTTAGAAATAATGGAATTCATTGCAGAGTTCTGGGATCAGAGCTCAGGACTGCACGGTAAACAGTTCCAAAAGCATTACTGTAAGTTAGAGGATCAGGTGACTTCAGTTTAATATCCACCTGGGAGAGCTTTTTAGATAGAGGTGTCAGAGCTGAAACAGTAACACAGCAGTGGGAAGTACTTTGGTGTTCTGGATAGAGCTGAACAAACTCCCTTTTCCTGAACTCAACACACAAACTGCAATTTCTGAAATATATTGGATACCTTGTTTTGACTATACTGCGGTAATCTACAGGTATTGCATCTTAATGGAAAATTCCAAGTAATGCAGGCACCAGAACAGACCTCTGGTGGTTCTGAAGGGCTCTTTACTCACAACACCATTTACTTTTCAAAGTTGTACAAACCCACTTCATTGGACTAGACTACCACTGATGTCAGATTGCCTTCTGTCTCCTCTATAGCAAACAGTTGCCTTTTTGAAAAGTTCTTTCTTCCAAGAAACTGACAACCTCATTTTCAGTTCTACTAAGAAATTAATGTGAAAAGGCTTTGGTCAATGTATTGCTTTCAGCATCTCCTCTGTTGAACAACCAAGGATGTCAGCTGGAAGAAGCAACCGATTAAAGGGACTCTGGAGATTCAAATAACTTGTGTTATCCTTTCACTGCTCATTGACTTTTAACACACATTCAAAATCACAGAAGAAAATCAATGTATGTTTTCCACAGAGAGTGTAGGAATACCTTATATATATGCTTACTAATTTGTGTATGTGATGTAATTTAATATATGTACCAACTTTAAGTAATGCAGAATCAACTGATTCCGGTGACTGAATGGGGAAAAAATTAGCACAAATTTTCCATTTGTAAATACAAGTAGAAATTGATTTCATATAGTATAATTATACTATTATTGATAATATGTAATCATCAAACAATAACATTTGACCAGGGTGCTGAGACATTCAGACATGCATTATGATGCATATCTTTAATATTCTATAACAAGTAGTTATAGCTTTTAGTGTTTGGATTTTTTTTTTTTCCTCCCTGCATATTACCTAGAGGAGAAAAACCTGCTATGTCAGAACCACAACAGAATATTTGTTTCGAGCTGGTCTAGGAGGAACGACCTTTTGAAACACCGGAATAGTGTCTAGTATACTGGGTTTTCTTTTGAAATTTACTTTACAAGAACTGATCTGGTCCAGTCATCCTTAATGAGTTATAGGACTGACCAGAACACTGCTTAAAAAGCTACGCCTCTGCACCCTGTAAAGGCTGGGTTGCAATACAGCATTGCCACTTTATTACTGCATATAGAGCATTGGTAGCTGATCAAACTGCCTTCTGACAACCTTCAACAGTTATTTTTGAGGGTAAGTGGCTCATTTCACACCAGCTACACAGCACTGGGAAATGAGGTTTTGTGGAGAAGTGTTCTGTGTGATAGTATTTGAAGTGACTAGGAAATGAGGCACGGGGAGATTGCTGTGCAATAGGATTGGTTACTGTAAGTACTTGAAATGTTCGCCATTACACAGTACATTGGCAAGCTCTTTACCCAGTTTGATATCTGTTAATTCAGCATGCTTAACAAGCATATCTGTCCTAACGCTGAATAATAAAATAATTTTTAATAGATCTAAGCTGACTAAGTAACAAAATTCCAATGTGGACCACGGATTTTGTAAGTTCTTGTGCATTTAAAGTCCTTCTTTGGGTTTAGTCCTTAATACTCAGCTTCTGTTCAGTTTTTCATTTTAACTCAACAAATATAGTTGCAGTTAACTAAATAAGAGAGACACATTTCTTTTATACACAGAAATTCATAGTAAGCATGGAAACAAAACATTTTCACTGAGTGGAGAGGGACAGGGAGTGACATATTAAGACACGTTTGCAAGCATGGCTGTTTTCCTATGCCTTATGGGTTTGAAGATGTTTCTTGGAAAGTGGCAAGTTTTTACACAAAGCAAAAATCCTTGTGACGGTCTTTTGTGCATCACACAGGGCTGGCTAAAGGTTTCATAGAAGTTAAATTATCCTAATACAAACAGTCACTGTACTAACAAGTCAAATTATCTAAGGTAAGTTCATGATTTTTCACATTCCCAAGTCCCTACATATAGGGCCACAGTTCCCACAGTACCAAATGCACCCACATACTGGCAGACAGCTAGGCAGGCATGTGACAGACAGTATATCAGCAAGGTACAAAGAGTGTACCCAGTTGCTAAGTAAGGCTTAGATATGGTCTTATAGCTGCATTACTTTTCTCAGAGCCTCAAGTCAGGAACAAATTTATTCATTATTATTAAGTTTATATGGAATATAGTTCTCATGGAGATAATAAAATGTAATGTTTTATACTACTAGGGTGTTTATAGGAGATCTCGTCTTTGAAATTCTGATAATGGCAAAACTCCCTTTGGCATCAAGGAGAATATTGCCTGCCAAAAGATTGCAAGATCAACTAGACAGTATTTACAATAAATTTACAGTACATTTAAGGGCTTTTATGACTTCAAAAATCATTTTGTCATTTCCCACATAATAGGTCTCTAGACTTCTCCTTCATTTACAAATTCTTCTGCATGGATATTAGTTTACACACTTGAGAGAAAGGTACAAATTAGAGTATCTTAGAGTAATGAAGTTTGCCCTATCTTAAACTTCAGGGACTTAGGATAAAAATGAACCATCATAATTTTGTTTGGTTTTGGTCCAACTCTCCACATAACCAAGCAGACCCATAATTCATCAAGAAGGTACATTTTCTGTAGAGAGAACCAAATTTCCCCTAATTACGTCATGGTAATCAGGGGCACTTACCTCTTTTATTTGTGTGAAGAATATATTTGTGCCTTGTGCAGTATCTTACTCTGCTCGAGTTAATGTTTTAAACATATGTTTTCTAACTTTGCATGAAAAGGGCAATAGTACCAAGTTCCTA
>VZTL01044595.1:0-21471 GCA_013400535.1 Scopus umbretta | reverse complement strand
GTTCCTGAGCAGCAGCCCTGCCCACCTCAGCCAAATCCCCCCAGCAATTTTTTGTTCAGCGTGAAGCCATATGTTATGGATATCCCTTTGTCAGTTTGTGTCAGCTGTCTGGCTGTGTCCCTCCCAGTGTTTTGTGCACTCTCAGCCTCCTTGCTGGCAGGGCAGTAGGAAAAGCCGCAATGTCCTTGACTCAGTGTAAGCACTGCTCAGCAACAACTAAAATAACTCTATACAGTGCTGAGGGGTGCTTTTTGGCACAAAGCCTCAATGTAGACCTCTGAACTCAAAACCATTGGATGCCACTGTTTCATGGATCGGTATTTACTTGTCTCCAAATTGAGCTTTGTGGTGACAGCAATGAAAGGGCTGTCTTGCAAAACACATTCAATACTGAGTTATGTAGTATATCCAGGAAAATTCAGTTCCTGATCTCCTTACTGAGACCTGCAACCATCTGTAAATTTATTTTCTTTACATGACTGTAAAGAAAATAAATTGTTGTAACAGAGAAGTGTGATCAAGTTGCAGTTCTAGAAACTGTCAATTTTAACAATTTCCATTAATAAAGAGGGAGAAGCGTGTTACTCTCTGATAGTTTTGCAAACTGTCTGTAGCTTTCAGTTGAAAATGGTTTTCTAATTTCCAGTGAATCACATAATTCAGGTTAGTGGGCTTATAAATGCAGCAAATGGATGCCTACAGTGGTTAACTGAAAGTAAAATACAAGGATGTATGTGTGCGGACTTCTGAAGAACAGAGGATGGAGGAAAGACTTGCAGCCTCATCTTTCAGTCTGTACTCTAGAACTGGGACTGCCACTGACATGTGCTTAGTCACTTCCACTCCCTACTCACATTTCCCAAACAATATAAAGGCAATGAGCTCATGATCTGCTTTGCAAAGTACTTTGCGATATCTGATGAAAACTGCTAGCATGCAATGTGTTATTATCTCTCAATGACCAGAAAAGCTTGTGAGATCAACCTGGACAGCTTTCAAACAAGTCTGTTTATGATTAAACATGATTGTAGTGAAGCTGAGAATGATTATAATGAAGATGGACTTCCCTTCTCAAGCCCAAATCAATAAGAAGTATTATTACAATTTGCACAGAAACTGAAATGATCCATTTGAATAAAAGACTGTGACTTGCTAAGATACGTGCTTTGTCCTTTCCTTCCTTCCTTCTTTCCTTCCTCTCTTTTTATTTAAAATTACTTCATTTAAAAGAGAAATTCTGGTTTGTGTGGTATAATTGTGCTGTTATAATTGTGCTTCATCTTTCCAGCTTAATTCTACTAGACCCAGGCCTCAAGGCATCATACACCTTCATGCTAAACAGAGGTAATTTTTGGTGCTGCAGGGCCATATGAAACCATGCCAGCCTTTATGTCCCCATGATGCTACTGTTGCAGTCAGAAACAGCTGCTATAGGAATTTTGTGTTGGAAGTTGTTTCTCATGTCCTCTGGCTTGTTTACCTGCTAATAAAATTCTGTCCTCACTATGCTTTTTTTTTTTTAAATTCCTTTGAAAAAACAGTTTTTAGGCAAAGGAAATGCAATAGGTCTAATTTCTTCGTACTTCAGTAATGAATTTTATACAGTCCCAAACAGAAAATTTTTATCTCAACTTGGTAAAGAACTTTAAGGTATTGAGGAATTTTTCTATATTGGAAATGGCAACAGCAACAATAGGTCTTATCACTTATCGCTTGGCATTCTTCAAGGACTCACTTTGCTGCAGATCTTATCAAAAATTTTCCTTCACATGCTGGTGCAAAAATAAGGAATATGCTGATGACTGATAATGACACTAACTCAGAGCACTGTTTATATAGCGGGGAACTGAACCATCATAGGAGTAATAGTTGTAGGAATGGAAAGAAAAATACTTGTGTGGTGATCATGATAAGGCTTAATAAGAATCTGCATTAAAATTAGGGAGCTCATCAGTTTGAACTAATGAAAAGTCCAGGATTGTTATTTGATCCAGGTTGTTTATGAGTGGCTAAGATGACAAAATTGTAGAAAAGCTAAAGTAATCCTAAAATAGATAATTTCTGGGCAATAATAGTATTATTTTATTCAGCCTTGTAAGACGTCATGTAGAATGTTATAAACAAGACAAACTCTGGATAAAGAAAATGGCTACTAAGATAGCCACAAACAAAGATCCTAGCTAGCATGAGGAGATTAAAAGAGCTTCTCTTGTTTCACTTCACAAAAAGCTGTCCAAAAGTGGATATGATTGCTCTTTGTGAATAAAGTGTAGCATAAACACCAAGAAAAGAAAAGAATTATTTAAAATGAAAGGCAGTACTACCACCAAAACACTAGATATAAACTAACTATTCATAGTTTTAAACTAAAGTTTATATCAATATTTCAAATTATGTTAACAATGTGGCTTAAGAATCACTTTCCAAAATTTAAAATGGTAGAAGCAAATTCACCAGTTTCACAACTGTGCTGGACGAGATTCTAGAAATGATTGTACGACGTATTTTTTTATATGTATGATTATACAATATATACTGCATGTATGATGCATGCTATAGTAAGGGATCAGACTTAAAGTGTCTACTGTATATATATTCCTAACCTTAAATATTCTAAGTAGGACAACTTAAGCACACAATAAAATCTTATTTTTGCCTTTAATACATGAATTTGCCGAATGTTGTTGCAGTAAGCAAATGTCAGAAAATGGTATAATATTTTATTCGTATACTTGACACATTTTGAATGTAAGATTTGATCATATGCTCACATCAATGAAAGGTAAATACAGCCACAATGTATCAGCAAAAATCAGCAAGGAATTTTTGACTGTGGAACAGAATTGGAAAATTGACTATACGTTAAAAGTTATGGTTTCTCTCTGTCGAAATTCTTTTTTCTTAATGCTCTCTGTGGCTACTAGGGCATATTGTAAGTCTTCTGCAAGATCACTGAAAAGAGTAATTTTACTTGTCAAGGCAGATGAAACCTGAAGAATGCCATTGATGCAGCTATTCCTACAGCACTGTGTGTGGACCTTTAGTTTTTCACTAATAATTTTCCTGAGTAGGTTTTTGTTTGTTTTTAATCCTCACAGCCAGTGAACAATGCAGCTTCTAAAAACCAACTTAAAGATTGCTGAAGCAGTGGATCATCATGGCTGTTTTCATGTGAAGCACTGAAATATGTGACTATTAGCACATAATGGCTGCATCTGTATTCAAGAACTGAGCTGTGGCAAGACCTGTCCTCCTGCACCGAGTCTAGCTGGGACAGAATAGCTAGTGTCCAAGTTAGCAACCATTTGTAGCCTCTCAGAAAAGACAGGCATATCCAAACTGCATATTGAGAGTGGTCCCCAGCCTGTGCTAACCTTCTAACTATGCACAGGACTAGTTTGCAATAGAAAATAATTTGGTTTGGCCCCAAAATGACTGGGGACTGTCCTATCAAGCTGAATGGTGGAAGGGATGACATTGCAGTGCCCAGGACTCAGTCTCAGCTGTGGTTAAAGTATTGGTACAAACAGAGCATCATAGTCCTGTTTGAATCAGGCTTTTATTGTCCTACATAAGTTATCAAGTGGTAGGTGATTTAAGTGATTCTTATGTTCCTGATTGCACTACAGCTAAATTTAAACCTTCTCCTTAAGAAGCCTTTAAGAACTGCTCACCTTAGCCCTAATGCAGCCTCAAGGCTCATTTTCAACTAAGACCATTCTATTTCATATTAATGACTTTAAATTTTTTATAGTAACTGGTTCACTGAAGCCTCATGTCTTCAGTCGCTAATTGTTACACCATGTTTACCGGAGTAATTGATTAGAAAATATGACTTGATTGCTGCTGCTGACTTATGTATTCTGCAATGCCGCAGTGCTTGAAACGTAGCCGATGACTTTGTCTTCTGATTTGGATAGTGGTACACTTTTCTTAGGCTGAATTTAACTCTCATATATACCAGTATAAGTAAGCAGATGCACTTATTTCACTTGGTATTTCCTACACCAGTAACACTGAAACAGAGAATGCTTACAGCATAGGTACTGCATAAGATTGCACTACTTCTAACAAAACATAGCATGCAGTTATATAAACTAAGCAAGCAGTAAATGCTGTAAAGTGATACCACCAATGTGATTCCTCTCTTGGTTTGTGTCAGAAATCCCCTACAGGGTTGAACTTGAGTTACGCTCCTGTCACTGAGTTCTTTGTGCATACAATTAAATCTTTTCCCCTTCACCCTTTATCCTTCACTTAATTTACAAATGGATTACTTCCCCTTCCTCCCCACAGGTATGTAATCTTGACCATCTGCTTCCATCCACTATGACTGTGATCTCTTCTTTGTCAGAATAAGCTCTAGCAAGAGATTGTTAAGAGCCTTAGTTTCTGAGCAACTAACCAATAGCAACGTTTTTTACTGTCAGCAGCCATTACAGTAATTATGTGTTTGTGCTCATATTCTGTTGCTGTTATGCTAGGAAGAAGGGTGCTTTTAAGGCAAAAGAAAAAGAGACCTTATAAAAGTTTAATTACAAATAATTTTGTCCTGTGTAGCTTCTCTGCTGCTGAGAATATGAACAGTGCTGAATGTAATTCTGCCAACATATGACTGCATGCAGCCAAGTTATGGGACAGTATCAGTGCAGTACTTCCACCAGTATAATTTTGCTGCAGTGAGGAACTCTTCTTCCTTGATCTTCATTCTTCAAGACAGGGGTTACACTGTCACAGCTGGCTATGTTCTCACCCCTGGGGGAGTAGAGGGGAAAAGGAGGGGACTAAACACAAGAAAGAGCTTATGTGCTTGAATTCAAGCCTAAAGTTGTGGTACAAAATGCATGTTACTGCCTAACCCAGAAGTCAGGCTGGCCTCCTTGATACATTTTCATTGTCAAGTTTCCCATGTACTTATAGCTTGTAAGGGATAAGTGGCTGTCTTTTCTGGGCTGAGCATTTTCATACGTACCTCAGATCAAAATCCAAATAGCACTTCCACCTCCAGTCACTCCTTTACTAAATCTCTCAGAATGATTTAAGAACGTCGTCCCAGAGCATCTGTAATTCTTGCAATAGGCTTTTAAAAAGTAGGTGGAGCTGAGATGGTGTTGACCTTTGCTTATCTAATGGTAAGTACTTACTTTTCTGGGAAGTGAGAAACCCTGGTTCAGTCCCCTCTTCAGCTTGAGTGGGTACAAAATCAGCTCCTTGGAAGAATGTCTCTTTGCTATAAGCAGCTCTACTGAGTGAGTCAGTTAAGAATGAGCTCACTGTATGACTTATTACAGAGGTAGGGAAGAAATGATGGGGTTAACCCCACCTCCCTCTTATAAAATAATTTTGTGGCATCAGCACTTGCCTAGTTTTGGACCTTCGTTTCTAGTTCCACTGTATTTTATGCCATCATTATTGAATATAAAATGTATCCAGAGCAAGTCATGAAGTTAAGACTCTCTTGTGCTCCATAGTGCCTTGCTTGCTTGGTGTGAGATGCATGCTTACATCTGTCTTTCTGTCCCACACTGGCCCTCTGCACCCAGAACTCCTTTTGGCACAGTTACACAGCTTTATTAGGAAGAGATGGATCACAGTAATAGTAAAAACAGTGAAAACATAGAAAGTTTAGCTTTAATTAATATATATAACAAATATTAAAAGGGGGAGTGAAAACATTACCTTGAATGTTTTTATAAAGAGATATTGAAGCCTAATATTGTAAGTCTAATTGCTTCTACTTCGTGTAGAATTTATTTGAGTGAGTTTTTTGCCTAATATTTAGGCACCTTAGGTTAATTAAAGACCAATATAATTTTATTTTCTTTGACTTTTTATGGTG
This sequence comes from Scopus umbretta, assembly GCA_013400535.1. Taxonomy (NCBI): domain Eukaryota; kingdom Metazoa; phylum Chordata; class Aves; order Pelecaniformes; family Scopidae; genus Scopus; species Scopus umbretta. Next base: position 15,632 of record VZTL01044595.1, on the reverse strand, counting down.
TTCAAATGAAAGGTAGGGAAAGTTGAATATTCTCAACCTAGATAATGATTTTGGTATTGTTGCAATGTACTTTTATTAGGCTTCTGAGGCAGATGACTACAATTCAATATCTATTTAATCATTATCCTACAGCAATAGGAGAATAGTAATTATTATTTCACTTAAATACAATCACGTTTGTGTAATCCTCTTTGATATTTTGGGTGTCACAGAGATTTTATCTCTCTAAATAAACCATTCTGAATTATTAGTATTTTTATTAGAGATTATCTCCTATGGTTAAATCATATTTTAATTATGAAATGATAAAACAAATAGGACAAGAACACACATGAAAATAGTTTGAAAACCTCCTGCTTATAATTTGAGATTTTTTTGCAAGAAATGGAAATGTTCACCTCATGAAATCTCCAATTTGTGAGTATTTATAGCAACCCTCACCTTCTGAAAATCACGTGCTGGATAGGCATTTAATTAATAATGCAATAATACAAATCACAATGCAAATTAAATTCAGGAAATAAGATAGCAAATGGTAAACTATTACTTTCCTTGGCAGACTGGCATTCTGTAGTTGCAGGACATCACAGTTCACATCTCCATTATCAATATATTTAACTTTGTTTGCAATGACTTTTGATATTGTAAATATAGTTTCCCACTTTTAACAAAGAACAGATGCATGAATTGTCTATGATTGTATTGGCTTACCTATATATGATGTATATATGAATATTCAGATGATTAAAAATAATTTTTCTTAGTAGTTACTGATGCGGCATGAGAAGATTTGTTGGAGTGATTAGAAGTTACGTACATCATTGTGAACTGACTCCAAATGTATCTAGAACTGTCAACCCCCCACTTTAATATAATTCACCAATTAAATAACATAAAAATGACTTTAATTCTTTCCTCCTCTTCCCAAACCTATAAATCCATGTTGTGTTCCAGTTTTGTGAAAATGCATAGAGATAGAATGAATCTTATCCAGAAATTTCAAATACAGTGATTACCAAGGGTGTACAGTGACCACAATTCAGGGCTTAACAGGTCTTCAGAATATTGCCTATAATAGCAATTTGCAATAATTTGTTCAACCAGATTACTGCAATCACCATGTATAGATAGATATCTGTTGTCAGAAATGGAACCAAAATTAGTAACATTAATCTGGGGTGCTGAGGAAAGCATGGTTTTCTTTGCTTCAAATTGCTTGAAGCATTATCTGTGGGATGGCCATTTTTCTAAATGATAAATGTAGCACTGATAACGGATTTAGAGAAGTATGTCACTTCACCTACATATTGCAGATACCCTTGGGCCATCTAAGAGAGCCTTTTTGCATTAGGCATTTTTCATGTCTTCAAAAGAGAGATACCTTTACAACAGGCTGTTCTTTCACACCTCAGCTTTTTTAATGGGCTCCTGTTGCAAACAAAAAAGAAGTACTTTTTTAATTGTATCACATAATGATTATTAAGAATTTGACCCGATCTGAGGAGAGTCCAGGTGACCAGTGACTAGGTAGCTGGAGACTCTAGATAGTATGAAAGCTACCCTGAGTACTAGAAATTTTGCTTTACTGAAAGCTATAATAATTGCTAAAAAATCTGTGTAACATAAAACTACACTAAATGCTAGAAATCATAGATAACAATAAGCTATATTGATAATTAAAATCTTTATATAATAATAAAGCTTTAATTATAACTACAACCTTGTGGCCAATCCTCATTCTACTAAGGATCCCTAAAAGAACCTGCCTGTCCCTGTAGCATTGGGTGACAGTGCTCACAGATTAGAGAAAGGTCTACTACTGCTATACATTTCCACTGCTTTAGGCCAATAGCTATTGCTGTTATTCTTTCACCATCAACATCCAAAATTTCAGCTTCTACTGTGTGCCTGTGAGCTTTCTAATTCCGTCCTAAAATCTCTCCTGCAGTTACCTGACTGCACAGTCTATTTTTCTTCCCAAGAATTAGTTGATTTATTAGTTTATTTTGAATGTAAATATGCATCTAAGTGATGGGAATCATCTACTTCCAAGTGTGCTCTGCTCTCAGTTCTGTCTCCTTTGGTACATGGGAACTGTCACAGAGGATCGGGGTATAGCTAAACATCAGCTACATCTGAAAAAGAAAGAAATATTTCAGTAGGTGTTGAATTGTACATATTGCAAGAGAATTAGTTGGAACTCTCAGCAAGACGATTCATACACTGTACAAACTTTGTTGTATATCTGCCAAAACTCTGGATGTTGTTATCCAGGTTTTTTTTAAGATTTGATCTCATTAAGATTTTGACCCCAAATTTGTACATGGTAATGAATTCCACAGGTTAACATTGCATTACAGGACATTTTCAGTGATTATTATTTGCCACCGTGTGCTTTGTATTGCTTTGTGCTATCATGTGGAGAGATTTCTCCTATTCCTCACATATTTCCTCTCTCAATTTATCTCCTTCCAGTTCAGCTTTATTCCTTTCACTCTTTCATGCTTTACCAGAAGCTTTGGGCTGGTTCCCTCCTTTCACTAAGTCTGCCCACACATGTGAGAGAGGACGTAAACCTTATGCTCTGGCACAGTGAATTTTCTGACATGGATCTAGACTTATTTCTCAGGTTGCAATTGCTGCATCAAAACCAATGTCAGTGCTGTGTAAAACTTCTCTTCCTCTTTGTTCCAGAAAAAATATCAAATATGTTAATCCTTTAAATGAACTGATTGATTTTGAGCTGGAATAGAAGAAGAAAGGTCCTGGTCTCTCTAGGGAGGAGACAGACACTGTCTTATGTTGTGCCTAACCTCATTTAGCCTCCAACTTAATCTCCCACACTAGCTAAAGGATGACAGGGATTTGGAGACACTAGTAGCAGTTGTTGTAACCAGACCTAAGAGTTTTAGAATCATTTAGGTTAGAAGGGACCTCCAGAGGTCTTCTGATCCAAACCCCTGCCTAAAGCAGGTCCAGTTAAAGCAGATGCTCAGGACTGTGGCCAGTNGGGGTTAAACCACAACACCCTCCTTTTAGGTACTTGCAGACAGCAGTAAGATCTTTCTGAGTGTTCTTTTCTCCTGGCNAAACTTCTCTTCCTCTTTGTTCCAGAAAAAATATCAAATATGTTAATCCTTTAAATGAACTGATTGATTTTGAGCTGGAATAGAAGAAGAAAGGTCCTGGTCTCTCTAGGGAGGAGACAGACACTGTCTTATGTTGTGCCTAACCTCATTTAGCCTCCAACTTAATCTCCCACACTAGCTAAAGGATGACAGGGATTTGGAGACACTAGTAGCAGTTGTTGTAACCAGACCTAAGAGTTTTAGAATCATTTAGGTTAGAAGGGACCTCCAGAGGTCTTCTGATCCAAACCCCTGCCTAAAGCAGGTCCAGTTAAAGCAGATGCTCAGGACTGTGGCCAGTCAAGTTCTCAGCACCTCCACAGCCTTTCTGTGCAGCCTGCACCAGTATTTAGCCACCCTCTCAGTGACTTTTTTCCCTCTGCATACTGAGTTGGAATCTCCTNCTCTCTCAGCCTCTCCTCATACATCCTGTGCTCCAGTCCCCTCTCCTCAGGCACTTTCATCGGCCCAGTACTTCAGTTTCTCTCTTGTACTGGGGAGTCCAGAGCTGGACCCAGATATGTCTTACCAGAGCAGAGTAGAGGGAAGAGTCACTTCCCTCAGCCTGCTGGCTGTGCTCTTTCTAATGCAGCCCAGGAGGCTTTATGCCCTTTGCCGCAAGGGCATATTGCTGGCTCATTTTTAGTCAGTTGGCCCCCAGCTTTTACTGCTGCATGGAGTTATGACATCCTAGGTGCAGGACTTTGCATTTGCCTTTCTTGAGCTTCACAAGGTTCCCATCAGTGCACAGCCCACCAAGTTCCTCCTGAACAGAAGTCCTCACCNCCTGAACAGCAGTCCTCACCTCCAGCTTATTGACAACTCTACCGAACTGAACTTGGTATTGACTGCAAACTTGCTGCAAATGTAGATATGTTAACTACAGTTATGTTAACTACAGTTATGTTAACAAGGATGAGATAAGGACAGACTTAGGATCAGGCCTAGGCTAAGCTTACAGTGTAGACATAATCACTTCCAAGTGTATCTTTTCTATGCCACTGTGGAAAATTTCCTTAGCTCTCATCTGTACCCTTTCTTGCTTACTCAACTGAAGGCTAAAGTTTACTTTCCTACTGTCAAATTAATCTCCAACAACTCTTTCTGTTCAGCTTGGCTTTCACGCAATTCATTTAATCGAAAAGGTCTTTTTTTCTAAATTTTACACTAACCTTCCAGCTAAACTTGCTGTTTTTTCTTTATTGTAATTGTCTTCAGTCTTTCAGCCACCTTTGATACAACACTCTCTGAGTCTAGGACTCAATACTCTCACTAATGGTTTCTTTGGAAAGGTAGTTATGGAAAGATAGAAGAGATGTTACCAGTAGTAATTTTAATTGAGGAAAAATGAGCAGAACCCCCCCAAACATCCAGCACTTTGGGGTATCCCTGTTCATGCCAGAATAGGTATCTCATGCTAACATTTGTATGATGGAAACTAACTAATTCAGGAAACTCAAGCCATTCAGAAATCTGGTGGGTATTTTGTCTTATGTCATAGTATGGCAGGCAACAAATTTTATCCAACCTAGAGACTGAGCCAATTTTTCTCATGACTTCTGAGCCCTCAGAATGAAGGTCTCATGAATGAAAATCTAATTTGTGTTTTAATGCTGTTATAGGCTTCCTTTTAAATTGGTTGTGAAGGATACTTATTGCTATTGAATCATTAAAGTGGACTTTTTATTAACAGTTGTGTCAGGTTACTGGTTTTGCATCAGAAACTCTTCTCCTGTAACATAAATGCTACATCTTTCATAACAATAAAGTATTCAGAACAGAGTGAGTTTTTTTATCCAGGATGAAGGCTAGGCCCATGCAGAGGTGGATGACAGCTTCCTATTTTTCTTCATTGTACTACCAAAAAACCTGCAGCATCCTTTTTATATTCAGAATTTTCAAAGTATTTCTATATAGCTTTACATATCTACACTGTGCAGTTCAGCTGCAAAAGAGAAAAAAAAACCCAAAACTTTATTAATATTTTATTATCTGGCCTCAGTAGAAAATTGAAGCAAACCCTCTGATTCCTGAGAGTTAAGATACTGTATGTCCAAAACATACAAAAACCACCTTTAACCTGTAGTGCAAGAGCTCTTCTCCGGGCCTGGCAAGGCAAAAAGATCATGTGCTATGTAAGAGAAATTCAGTAAGGGAGTCAACTACTCCTTTGTTCATATAATCCCCAAACGCTTCTAGGGGGATAATCTGTTATTATTCCCTGCTGCTGGTAGAGAAGTCTTTGCCATAGTAGCCTATGGTGGCATTCATCTCACCCACCACCGTAGACATGTTCATCTGAGCTAGTTGCTATAAGGCCTGCTTATAGTCAGCAGAGAGAAATATGTTTTAAAATCCATTTCATCTGATGTATTTTAGGTGAGATAAAATCAATCATTCTTTGGAAGAACTTATTTATAAAGGAAGCATCAGGCATGTAGTGCAGGTGTAGCTATGGTAGATATTTCATCAGATGAGTCCCATCTCTAACTACTATTATGCAATACTTAATTTTTTTTCATATGTGTAGAACTCTGTGTAAACCTGTGTGGAGTGGATTTTGGCTACAAAAACCTCAGTTTAATGGAATTTCAGCTGTCTTTACATGTGAAAGCTGTCTTTATATTTAAATGAGAAATGTCGTACATATTCGGTACCTGAAAATTTCTTTCCTTGCAATAATCAGATGCATAGATCTAAACCACCCAGAACATGTTACTATTTAAAATTATATGAGTAATTGCCACTCAGTTTGCTAATTTTCATTCATCAAACTTCTTATTTCAGTGGAAGACTTTTTTATTTTTTCTAACAGCATTTTTTTTATAGAGTTATTAGAGTTCCCCAAATCTACAAGTTTGTCATAAATGGCAGCACCTCAGAAGTGAGGCTGCCCATCTTTTGCCATTAATGTTTTTTTTTGCTGCTTTGAGGCTGTGCAGAAGAGACATTTATTGCCATGGATCTGAGAACCCTGTTGTTGCAGTAAGGAAAACTTTCAGGCATGGCACAGAGAGGAATTTTCCATCGCTGAAATTCTAAACAAATATAAGCAGCAATATTGTGGAAGCTATCTACTCAGTCTGGTGAAAACCCACTAATAAATGCTGCAGGAGGTGTGTATACCTTGTTTTAAAGATCCACACAAAAGCAGAAAAGGGTTCTTTTTTTTTAACATAACAGATTTTGGTGAACAATCAAAGTATTGATTCCACTCTAGGATATTTTTGAGGTGATCTCTACTGTGGACCACCGAATCAGCGGACATGGTTTCAGTTCAATGGGTACAATATATTGCTGTCTTCTTGTCAAGCTCTTCTGCATTTCTCTTTCTTTACAAAACAATTATGGATATTTTGACTTCACACTTAATTTTCATTTTCTCCTTGCTTTTACAATAATTTTCTGCTTTAAAAAAATCCACATAACTATGGCAATTAAGAAAATGCTTTGCCTTTGATTAAATAATATTAAGTATTCATTACCTATTGGAAGTCCTTTTTATTTTCTACCCATTAATATTAACACATAGAAAATGTATATGTTGTGCTCTGAATCTTTTGAAATTATTTGTCTCTGGTTTTGTTACTGAAAGAGAGAGCAATTTAGAACAATTTGTGCCGGGGAGAGTAGAAGTGAAAGAAGTCAGATACTAATGAGTCTCCCTTTTCAGACTCTGAGGCTATCTGGGAAGCAGCCCAAGCTAAGTGGAAACCTGAAGAACAGCAGAAGAGGTGGAGTGGAAGAATCCATGGGTCAGGGAGCCACCTGCCCTGTGCATCCTGGCTTTTCCACAGGTTAAGGATGTTGTTTCCATTACTCAACATCTTTGGAAGTGTTCTAGAAGGAAAACAAAACCAAAATGTTTACATCATCATTAGCAGGTAGGGTTATCCAATTATGCATCCATGAATAATTAAACTGAGGTCTTAGCATGATGAGCTGGGGCAGGCAACAATGGACCAAATCAAGCAGTTAGGGTTTGTGAAGCCCAATAGTCCAGTCTGGCCATTTCCAGAAAGACTGATCCTTAATCAAACCAGTTAAAAATGTGTTTAGCTTTCAATATTCAAAGACTATTTCTGGAGTTTAAGACTGGTTGTAAGTCAGATGAGGCATCTAAAAGATTTCAGAGAAATTGTGCTTCCAAACAGACTGCAGAATTGCCAGAGGACTGAACTCATGCCATGACTTAGGCGCAGTCACTCTAAGTTTGTAATGCGGTTAACGGAGAGAGGTACACCTTCAGGTCCTGACTTAGGTCTTTGCTGGGTCCTCCTGAGTCCCAGCTATTTTCTATTCTTGTGTTTTCTATTCATTTAGTATAAAGGGATACAGGAGTGACTTGGCTTCTAGTTGAAGTTAGTTGGGATGAATCCTGGCCCAAAAAAATTATTTGGCTTATTATATAAATGTGTATTTTATGTTTCATTGAATTTTGAGGGAAACTCCTATAAAAGGAATTCTTCTTAATAATATGAGGTGTAGTGTAATGAATGAAGCATAATCCTGAAGAATTGCTTAGAATATGGCCATTTGTCTTCTGGCAGCAGCCTGTAGGCCTTGGTGATGGCTGCAGGATGTCCTTATTACTGTTCAGTGGGAAAATGCTGGCAGGCAAAACTGCTCATGCCAGTAGGACAGGCAGCCATAATTAAAAAAAACCCTTTAGAAATGTCTGACACATATGCATGTGTATGTATCTTTAAGTCTATAAATAATCATGACACCAATAGTATTTCTGCATGTATTCTTTAAGGACTGTACCTGCTGACTGCAGATGCAGAATTCTAGTTTCTATTCTGTATAAAATTAATGAGCATTTTTATACATCTATTTTATCTTCTTAGGGCAATTATCATGTTATGATGCTGCATATAAACTTAGCACAGCGTGCTTCAGGTAAACATGTGAAAAAAATGGTATGGATAAATACAAAGTTTTCTGTTTCTTTGGCATTCATTTCCAAATGGATATAAGCAGGTGTTTTTGGCATAATCTCCCCTGTATCATGAAACAGTATTTTGTTTTGTTGTGATTTTTCTGGAGTCCTGTCTTCCTTTAATTTTTGGGTTCTGAAAGCTCCATAAATCTTCTGACATGAATTACAGTGTCATAAGGTTTTCACAGATGTATCACAATGCCAGAATAAATCTCTCTATAAGAATAATTATACCACTTTTTCACTGCTTTTCACCCTCATCAGCTTCTCTGTTAATCTTTGTGCCCTTTGTTGCTCTGGCATCGCTTTGACAGATTTTTTTCTCTCTCTCAAAATGCTTACATTCAGTCAGGTGCAACTCCTCACAACTAACAGATGGCACGTTCAAATACTAGGAACCACATGCATCTTACAGCTGTCATTGCTTGCTGCTTCCTTGACCCTCTCATCCTATGAGGAGAAGGGTGTGTTTGGCACTGCTGAACAGAGGGTGACTCTTCTATTTGGCATATTTCAGATTGAAAAGAGAGCCTGAAACAGATTTCCAAATTTCATAAAGTCCAAAAAAAAATCATTTAGAGTTGATCAAAATATTTTATTTTGCCAAAAATACTCTGATTTTTGTATTCCATACAAAATAAAACAAATGTTTTAAATAATTTCATAAAGAAAATGACAAAATATTTTGACAGTGTCTAAACANGCTGAAACCAGGACACCCCATTTTCTCTCCAGAATGAAATTTCAGCAGAATTTAGAGGATTTCATTATTTGGTACAGTTACAGTTCTCAGTGGGAAAATATTCCAACTAATTTTTTTTCCAGGTAACTCTAATCCAAATTGAAGAGGAATCTGTGAAAAGCCAAATTCTATCGGTAAAAGAATGAAAAATTAACTCATTACCTAACTTGCAAACAACCAGGAGGAACTTTCAAAGACATCTGAAATTACTTCATACTCAGGGCTGCGTCAGAAGTCCAGGAAGAAAAAGTTGCCTTGCTACTTGGGCAGAAATCCAAACTGAAATTGCTACAGAAGACATCTCTTCATGTCCCTCTTAAATGCTTTGGTCCTTAAATGCTAATGTACTGACTAAGTACTGTCACGATGAGCATGACAGTCTGAGTAGACTTTCATCTCCAGTGTTTTTAGTAGGCAATCAGTCAGATTTCCTGGCAACAGAATACCTTCCTAGAAAATGGAGCCTGCAGCCATGGTCAAAGAGAGGAGCTAACCTGTCTGCTATATCGACCAAATGATGCCCCCCTCCTGTGTTATCTTCTGGCCTGCTCTGTCAGCCAGGTGGATTGTGCCTCTGGAAACTAGTCATGTGAAACTACTGGTGTCACATGGCTGCAAATGTACTTTATGCGGTATTATTCCCTGGATGTATCTAAGCAGGGATTGGCATAGTGCAGGTCTTGGGACACTTAAAACTTTATAGAACAGTCTTGGACTAGATGTGATGGAAATTGCATAAGAAATTTACCTGCATGCCCTGCACTGAGTGGTTTCTCATCAGCAGGGAGTGAATTGGCCCAGCAGGTGCCAACAGACTCAGATATGAAAGTAGAAGGATGAATCCAGCGGATTCCTGGCATACTATATAGCAGCTGTCCTGGTATCTGGCATCTGCACTGTCATGTGAAGTTTTCAGCTCCACGTTTCCTATCTCACCTACCTGTGCTGGAGAACAGGCAGAGACTATGCAGAGCTGGGAGATCAGGTAGTCACAAATGCAGCCAAATTTGATTGCAAAGATGTTGCAGTGGAAAGGGTCTGTACAAAGACAGGGACGTCTTCTGGGAGTGCAGCCACAGCTACAGTTTACCTATTTTCAGAGCTAACTGTGTGGGATCTCAAGCTGTGCCTCTCTTAAATACATCACTGGTGAGTCAGGCAGGGAAGATTGAGGGGCACAATGGAGGAGTCTCGGACAGCAGGTTTGCAATCACTAATTCTCTAGTGTTGTACCATGAATAATAGTTACATCAATGCCACCTTTAGTGAAATTCCACTTTCTGTTTGAAGTGGCTTTGAAATGGCTGCAAAGCTGTTCATTTGTTCACGTCTTCTGTGAGTCTTTAACCTCCCAGAAGGGGAGGTGCTGTCCCAGGGCACAGGGCTTAGGAAACCAAGCCTAAGTGTGGCTTTTTTCATTGCCAGGAAGGGCCTAATTTCCCTTGAGATTCTTTACTGTGTGGTGGTGCTCTCAAGGGCCAGGAGTGGCCAAGGTCATTGCTCCTTTCCTCATGAGGCTGCACTTTCAGCTCATCTGTGGTGGCTTGCACGTGCTGCCTAACAGGAACTAATTATATTAATGGATTTCTCATTTTGAGACTGTAGAAGACCATGGAAAAATAATTAGTCTTTTACACAAAGTAATATTTTCAGCTGCTCTCACCTGAAGGACTTTTGGAAGCTAGTGTCCTTCATGCAGGCTGGAGTTTACTGTGCTCACCCATGGTACACCCATGCCTTACCCATGGTACATCCATAACAGCTTGTCATTTGGTCCTATCTGTCCGCATTTTCAAGAGGGTGAGATGCAAATGGCCATCCAACAAAAATCTACTTTATTGTGCACGGAGCACTTTCCAGGCTCCATTTGACTGCATTGAGTGGCTTTCCATTCAGTGTGAATAGCTGCTTAGACAGCTAGTGCACATATAAAAAACTAATTTCAGGTGCCCTGATTCCAAACTGGATCTCACCCAGAGTTTTTTAACAGAATGTCTTCACATCTTTCAGCTTCCTGCCTTCCCCTGTTAATGTTCTGATTATTCATGATTGTTACAACAGACCAGTCATTACAAGATTGATGACCTGTGGTCCAAACAGGGACAAAATGGCACCAGCTCTTGACACTTTTTGGTTTTGATCTACCTGTAACTGTTATGACCTTTGTTACTGCTATAAACATCCTTATCTAATTAAAAAAAAAAAAAGTTTTTGTGCTAACAGACAGCTGATAGTGATCAGATGGACAGAGTAGCAGCTGATATTCACACAAAATGGATTTTTTCCCATATGTTTTACATTTGTATAATAATTCTAGATCTCCTTGGGTCTGAAAGGAGATAACTGATAGAACCAAAAGGCAAATAACCTTTACAGGAATTTGAATGAATTTGAGATGAGCAAAAGGGAGTGACGAAAGCTGAGTTAAATTGTCTGTTGACTTCTCCATTAAACTAATGGGTGTGAGATATTTATCTATGTTTACGTATGCATCCTATATTTTGAAGAATTAGATTTGAAAAGAGGTTAAGGGACAGAGGCTGGTAACTTGAGGGACCATTCTTTGGCGGCAATTAACATGACGACAAATCCTCTCATCTCTTAAAATAAATTTAGGAATAATTTAAGGACATTTCATAATGACAGCACTTTAGAAACTAAGAAAATGAAAATGCATCTCACTAAGTGTTCATTTATGGTCATATTACATCTGTGCCTATGCTCCAACTCATTCTAGTAAACCAAGGAGTTTCTTACATTAAGAATTTCCAATGAAGTAGTTATCTGGGGCAAAGTTATGTGATGTGAGGATGCAGTGACACAGAAGACACCTCTGGGTGACACAGTAGTGTGCCCTTAATATATTTGGGGAAAATAGCAATTGTTATGTGGATGAACCCTGTGGAAAGAATTACAGTGCAAACTTTACAGAACTGTGATTAAAGGATGGAAGTCACAGGTAATTCAAAGATAGAGGTATCTATGGAGATATTATATATACATATATTGGAACTTATTAAATAGGATATAACTGGAAGACCTGAACATTTACAGAATCACAGAGTGGATGAAGTAGGAAGGCACCTCTGAAGATCAAGTAGTCCAGCCCTCCTCTTCAAAGCACAGTGAACTAGAGCAGGTAATGTAAGACCATGTTTGGCTGAGGTTTGAATATCTCCATGGAGGCTCCACAGCCTCTCCAGGCAATCTGTCCCAATGTTCAAACACCTGCACAGTAAAAACAAAAACAAAAACAAAAACAAAAACCACCAGTCATTTTTTTTTGTGTTTAAATTTCCTGCAATTTCAGACTGTGGCCATTATCTCCTGTCCTTCCCTTGGGCACCACTGAGAAGTGTCCAGCTCCGTCTTCATTACTGCCTCCCATCAGGTATTTATATGCATTGACAAGATCCTCCTGAGCCTTCTTTTCTTAAGGCTGAAGAGTCCCAGCTCTCTCAGCCTCTCCTTGAATGTCAGATGCTCCCTGTACTTTATTCATCCCCATGGCCTCTGATGGACTCAGTCCAATATGTCCGTGTCTCTCTTGTACTGGAGAGCGCAGTACTGGACCCAGCACTCCAGATGTCTCTCATTGGTAATGTATAGAGGGAAGGGATCACCTCCTTGACCTGCTGGCAATGCTTTCCCTCATACATCCCAGGATGTTGTTAGGCCTTCTTTGCTAAAAAATCATATTGCTGGCTAATGGTCAACTTCTTGTCTGCCAGAGCTTTTAGGATCTTTTCTGCCAATTTGCTTTCCAGCCAGTTGGCTCCAAAATGTACTGCTGCATGGGTTTATTCCACCTCAGGTGCAGGATTTTGCAGTTCACTTGTTGAACTTCATGAGGTTCCTGTTGACTCACTTCTCCAGACCCTTGAGGTACCTCTGAATCGCAGCACAACTCTCTGATGTATCAGCCACCTCTCCCAGTTTTGTGTCATTTGCATACTTGTCAGGGGTGCACTCTGTCTCATCATCCAGGTCAGGTCATTTATGAAGCTGTTGAAGAGTATTGGCTCCAGTACTGACCCCTGGGGTACCACTAGTGACTGACTTTCAGCAGGACTTTGTGCTGCTAATCACAGCTCTTTAATAAACCCTGCAATTCAGACCATTTTCACGTTGTCTTACTGTCCATGTACCTAGTCCGTATTTCATATTCTTTTTCAGTGGGGAAGTCACAGGGACAGTGTCAAAAGCCTCCCTAAAATCAAGGTAAACAACATCCATTGCTCTCACCTCATCCATTGAGCTCATCATCTTATTGTACAAGACTATCAGGTTGGTCAGACATGATTTCCCCTTCATAAATCCATGCTGACTACTCCAAATTACTTTCTTGTCCTTCAAATACTAAGAAATATTTGCAGGATTATTTGCTTCATCACCTTTCCAGTGACTGAGGTGAGGTTTACTAGCCTCTAGTTCCCTGGAATCTCCTTCTTGCCCTTCTTGAACATTGAAGTGATTGCTTTCTTCCAGTCCTTACAAACCTCTCCAAATTGCTATGACCTTTTGAAGATAATTGAGAATGGCATTGTAATGAGGCAGCTTCCTCAGCATTTGTGGGTCTATCTCATCAGGTTTCATGGACTTGTGTGCAGTTTGTTTAAATGTTCACTAACCTGATCCTCTTCCACCTTCCTTGTTGTGGACTTTCCCATTGTTGTCAAGGACATGGGATCCCTGAAAGCCAGTATTACCTTCTAATTCATCTGTAAGGACAGGGGTAAGGAAGCTATTGAGTACCTCAGCCTTTCCCACGTCATTTGCTACCAGTTCCCCTGCCCCATTCAGCATCAGGTCCACATTTTCCCTAGTTTTCCTTTTGCTGTTATTATACCTGCAGAACCCACTCTCTCCAGATTTGATATTAGGTGGGCTTTGGCTTTCCTACTTGCACATGCAGAGAGTGTCTCTGCACTCCTGCAGAGTCACTTCTCCGTGCTTCCACCTCTACTGTCTTGAGCTCCTTGTTCATCCTTGCAGGCTTCCTGTTACCTTTGCTTGATTTCCTGCTCATGAGGGTGGGCCACTCTCAAACTTGGAGGAGGTGATCTCTGAAAATCAGCCAGATCTCCTGGACCTCTCTTGTCTCTGGGATCATAACCCATAGGATTCTTCCAAGAATGTCCCTGAACAGGCCAGAAGCATTGCTATAAATATAAGATATGAGTCTGAGTGAGACACAAAATGCCTGTGGCAGTATTCAGAAATTAGCATACTATGTAGGATTCCTTTAAAAGCTAATAATGTGAAAAGGAAGTTATTACGAATACACAATGAAACACTCAAGAGACAATATGATAGTTAAGATTATCAGAAGTATCTTAATGCTGCCTCTTACAAACATATTTTACAATAAATATTTACACAGTAAATACAACACCTCCGATTAGGTGGTTCCACTGGTTGTTAAGGTTTTGAGCCACTGGATATTGAGGACCCTAAAAGTAAAAGTGCATACAAGAAGGAACAGGCAAACTTAGAGAGAATAAGTCTGTTGATTAGTCTCCAGAGGTACTGGTTTGCCTCAGGCACCCATGGATTTCCTCATACCAGGGCAAAGATCACTTCATATTTCTCCCAATTCTTTCACCCCTCCCACAAACCTCTGCTCTTGGCCACAGTAAGAGGTAGGAAACCAGGCCACGGTGGCCTTTGTCTGATCCATTATGGCACACCTTAGTTTCTTACAACTCTTTCCCAGCCACATGTACTTTAAATCTGGTCTAAGCCAAAAACTGCTGTTTAGGTTGTGCAAGAACAAGATTTTCTGTTATATTTTATTGGGTTTGCCTGGGATGGATTTAGCTTTCCCCATAGCAGCCCTCATAGTGCTGTGCTTCGTACTTGTAGCTAGAAGGGTGTTGATAACACACCGATATTTTGGCCACTGCTGAGCAGTGCTCGCACAGCATCAAGGCTGTCTCTCTAACCTCCCCTCCAAAGGCCAGTGGACTGAGTGTGGGCAAGAGGTTTTGAGGGGACATAGCTGAGACAGCTGACACAAACTAACCAAAGGGATGTCCCATGCTGTATGGATGTTGAGTTCAACAAAAGCTAAGAGCAAGGAGGAGGAGGCGGTACATTCATTATTAAGGCGTTTGCCTTCCAAAGCAACTACTACACAAACTGGGGCCCTAGTTCCCAGGAAGAGAATGGACATCTCCTGCTGATGGGAAGTAAAGGATAAATCTTTCTGTTTTGCTTTGTTTCTGTGCATGGCCTTTGCTTTTCTTCATTAAACTGCCCTTGTCTTGATCCATGAGTTTTTAATCTTATTTTCTCCCCCTGACCTGCTGAAGTGGGGAAGTGAGAAAGCAGCTTGGCAGGCATCTGGCAGCCAGCCAAGGTCAAACCACTACAGTCTTTTGGTGCCCAGCAGTGGGGCTGTAGAGGAATTTGAGATAAGGACAGTAACTGTGAGGGGTAATGGGCAAAACATGGACTGGATATTGCCAGAGAGCATAATAATTATGCGGAATTTTTGTCGCGAAGGGACAAGGGGTGAATTGTGTGTAAATTGTCCACTTTTGTCAGTGTTGTGATGATCTTATTTTGGCTTTGATGTCTGGAATTCTTTTTGTTGATGTAAGTGAAGTTTGCAAAGACTCTATGGTGAATGTGTATTTTAATGATAATTCTGAAATATGTGATTCACAGAGGCAAGAGGTAGAATGTATTTGGTTTATGTGGCAAGGTTTTGGTAGCTGGGGTGGGCTGCAGGGGTGGCTTCTGTGAGAAGACACCACTAGCTGCTTCCACGTCAGACAGAGGCAGTTTCAACCGGCTCCAGGACAGACCCACTGCT
>VZTL01044592.1:89853-103829 GCA_013400535.1 Scopus umbretta | reverse complement strand
AGCAGGACCTTGTCCATTTTTGCTGATGCAGCTTTCCAAGACAGTGAACTCCACTGATTCAGAGACGTCTGACAAGTGCCCAAAATGAAAAGTGGCAGAAGCATACAGCAGGAGAGGATCTTGCCGGCTGTTACATTGTTTCTTATGAAACTACCCTAAGAACGCCAGGTCTCCTACACCAGACTAAAGGGGATGGCAACTCTTGCCCCATTTTGTTTTCTTTGTCCAACAGAACACAATCCCAAAAGTTCTACCTCTCCCAAGGCCTTTGAATAAAAGGGGAGATAACCTATCTTGTATTTCTGGGTTTTGCAGACACTATGAATATATTTCAATGATTTACCAGCCTTTTTACCTCAAATGGCACTGCCGAGTCATTTTCTTTGCCTATTTCTACCCAATCCTCATTCTCTGGAGACAAACTTTGCACGATATGTACTTTCAGTGTCAAAATCTGGCCTCATGGCAGATTCAGTGTAAAAGACCTGGGTATACCTTAGGTGGGAGGGAAATTCACAGAAGGTAATGTTCTTTTACTCAAATTACCTCCAAAATTGTAAATTTAACTGCATTACAAAAAGGTGTAACGATCAAAAGCAGTAATTATTGTACATACACTAAATACCCAATTTTTAATTTCACCTATAGCTCTTCACAAAGACCATTTAAGACATTACATGAGATGTGGCTCTGTCAAATTCATTCTTCCTTCTGTATTCCATTCTTTGTCTCGCACAAATTGAATAATAAAATTATTGAAATTCATATTATTCCAATAAGCTTCTCTTCACCTCAGTTGTTTCATGTACAATTAACACTATGTTAATGCTATCAATTTTCTATGAAGTATGGAATCAAAAATTTCGAATCTTTTCAATGAAGTACATAGATACCAATATTCTACGAAGATATTTTTTAAATATTTGAAAACCCAAAGAAAAAACATATTAAAATACTGCTGCTATTATTAGAGTTGAATATAGTCAAGAGCTAAATTTATTAAATGGCAAAACTGTGCTAATATTCATAATATTAATTTGATGCCTTCTTCCTTCATAAACAGAACGAAAATGTAACTTATACCAAACTTTTCACCAATGCATAACAATGCATACAAAAAGTAAATCCAAAACACCAATTAAAAGAATACCAAAATATTAAAAAAATCCTTACATGCTAATACTATCAGTTAGCATGAGTAATTTTTGCCCAAATTATTATGAATTTTGGAAAGTTAAAAATAATCAACAAAAGTACACGTAGAATAGCACACAAACGGTACTTGAAATTAAATTGGTGGCACATAAAACTGCATTAAAACATTACTAACAAAACACTCAAGCTACACGCTTGCCATAAACATGTAAACTTTTTACACTTTAAAAAATTAGACATTTAAGACATTTACATGGTTTTGCAATATAAAATTCAAATCATAACAACATTTTGTTGAAGTTAAACATTAAATTAGCCTTCAGAAATCTGCATTCCCCTCTCTCACACAAAACTATCAAGAGTATCAGAATACCCTTCTCAAACAAAACTATGAATATCAGAATATCCTTGTTATTCTCTACATGAGAATTCTTAGAGAAACAGAATTAATGCTATTAATACAGTTAACAAACAGTTTATCTTCAAAAATTACCTCAAATCTACTGCCTACATTTAGAAAAAATGAGCGGTAATAAAAAAAGTAATGGTCTACATTGGGCAGAATTTTTTTTAAAAATTAGCAGTTCATTTTTTTTCGAGCAAGTCTTATCATAGCACCATTACTTTCCGACAAAAACAGCCACTACAATGTTCTTAAAAATCAAAACTGAACTCCAGTTTCCCTGCTAAATACATTTCCATAAATCTAGTTTGCAGAAAACAATACACTTAAAAAGTTCTTTTCAAGTGATGTAACAAAATGACCTTCTATTCAGTCCATCGGGAGAAAGCAACAAAATATACCAGAACAACTGTATCATAAAATCTTCTTTTGGAAGCCTGTAACTGAAAAGAACTACCGATGTTAAAAAGTCAATTTAAGTAGCTACCCTCAAAAGCAAGTTACACACTGATTTGCAAAGAATGTGACAGAGAGAAAAGCACACAAACATCAGTAGCTTATACATTACGCTATGTCACTAATGATGGAAAAGTGTTTATATAGTCTGTAAAAGGTTACAGATGAGATCATAATAACTTTACCAGAAAATAAGTTTTCCTGAAAACATTATACGTTTATATCAAAATGTTTAGTGGAAAACTTTATTATTCACCATTATCAAAAGTTACTTACCTGAGACATAAAAATTCTTTTGATCATCTTGTTCAATGAACCAACAAGAAAGCTCTGACAATCAACCAAAAGATTACTTATTCTGCTATAATTACAATGAATTCAAAAAAAGAAAGGCTTGGATAGAGAAAAGGTTTTCCTATATCATGAAAAATGTGTGAATACACAAAGTTTGTTTATGATATTCAGCCAAGCTTTCCTCATTCCTTATCCAGAAGTGACAGTGTTATTAAATTTAAGACAATCTTACATGGTATTGTACAATTTTTGTTTTAATTAATAGGTCCCACCAAGACAAAGTACTATATGCTATTGCTGCTTTGTACTATTAGTATCAGCAACAGTACACAGTGCTGCTGCTGAAATGGAAGTTCTGATATATACTTACTGCTTATTAGGTTTAGATCTGCTCAAGTATTAACCACTTAGCTCCCTCAGTTTCTACTTCCAATACTATCAAAAAGATTCCAAAGGGATTCAAGTCCTAGATTATCTTTCAAAAACAGAAATTAGTTGACGCCATAAAGCTAAACCAGTTCAGAGTAAAACATCTTGTTGGCAAATACCAAACTGAACAGGAACACACAGAAGATACCTACATCTGTAGGCCCGGACTTAGGATTCCTTATCTCTACCCCATCTCCCTTTACCCTGTCAGGATCCATATGGCTCCTTCAAAAGAAAAATCCTGCTTTATAAAAGGTTAGAACTTTTCAGGTCCTGAATTTACTTTAATTTTTCCAAATTGTCCCTCTTCTATTGATGCATGCTCTTTTTTTTTTTGGTGAGGATATTCCAGCACAGTATGGTAAAACAAAAGTCTGACGGTAGTTTTTGCATGTGCTCAATTCTTTAAGGTTTACGGTGGAGCAAGAATCTTTAAAGACACCTTCTGATATTATCTTCTCATCTAAGCATCCAAAACAAAGCAGAGAAAACTGTTACTCAAACTGCATACTTCCTAGCCTCTGTCACAATTTGGATGTGTGGATACAAAGTACTGGCTTGTATAATTTCATGAGTCAGAGATAGGGAACATTAAAAATTAAGATTAGCCCTCCAGTTTGAGATTAATCGTATCTTTGCAAAAAACCTGCAATTCAGCCACAATGCAAATTACATGTGGTAATGCAAAGGAAAGGAGCTGAACTTCATGAAAGTATCTTAAAAGGAAAAGCTAAACAAATACATCCTCTGCAAGAGAAATATTACTTATTAGCCTTGATTAGCTTCGTTCAAGAAGAGTTGAAGACTGCACTTCTTGATTAAAAAGACAATGATAGTAAACACTGGTATTCGGTTCAGTTAGTACTGATAGCAGGCTGACTTGCTAAGAGACAGCTGAAGTATTGGATGATTCCCTAGAGCCAAGCAGCTGAAACAACAGCTTTATCAAATGGGAATGGTACCCTTCCGGACTCCAGCCCAAAGCCAATAGATCCGGACTTGCCTTCTGCAGACTGATCATCTCCAAAACTGCCTTTGTGGAATTTTCTCTCAGAGAGTCCCAAAGTCAGTGATGTGAGTCTATCGCAGTACAGGATTTGAAGGCAATGCAAATGAACATCCTCCTCTCTCAAAGGCAACAAATACGTTCTATCAGAACATGGCTTGAAACTCAAATACCAACAGAACATTAACACAATATAAAAATACACACCAAAAATAAAACTCCCACAGCCAAATACAGAAGTTGAACAACCAAACTACTTACACAAAATCCAGAGAAGGAGAAAGAAAATTGTAATGCAGATCAAAAGTAGAGGTTTTGTTCCATCTTTACCAAGTGCTTAACAAACCCAGCAGGACAACTACTGTCTTCACAGCCACAAACAAAGCATGCAGATGGCGCAATGTTTGTCCAGCTTACGCATATGGCTAGAATTAAAATTCTCCAGCTTTCAGTAGCTGCACAGCAGCATCCCAGGATGAACTAAACATATATTGAACCACAGCACCTCTTGAGTCACCACTTCTGAGGAGCCCCTCACATTTTGAACACATCAGCATAAGAACTAAACATCTTAGCCTTCAAAGACAGCTCATTAGCGGTAAATAGATGTGTTAAATCTTCTGGGTGCTTGAGTTATTCCATGACTATGAGGAAAAAAAGACAAAGGACCATGTTCCCACACTATTTAGTTCTCTCTCTCACCCCATAAGCTGCTGAAAATCCTTTGGGAGAAACACTAGACTTTATTTCAAAAGTCTACCACAAAGTCAAAAGATATTGGACATTACTTTTAAGCAAACACAATTTTCTTTAGATCTGGATTTATAATTTTGTGGTTTGAAAGTATTCTTACGAAGTTAAACATCCTCAAATTTAAGATATTACTTCTAGATTCTACAAACTCTTCAAAAAGTCATTTGGTTTTCATTACCGGTGAGTGGCTGTTTTATATAGCAATACATAGTAGCTGTATGTAGCCATTTTTAAAGAACACAAATTCAAAGAGTGACTCACTCATAAAATTGGTGGTTTGTTTGGAGGTGGTGTGGGGGGGTTGCTCCATACAACAGCAAATACAAAATATGTAGTAAACTTTCTATACCACTCTATTACTCCTTGCCCTTCTTCTTCCTTCCCCATTTTTTCCTGGGTGAATTGGGGAAAGCAAAAGCAAGAGGCAGGAAAATACAGCTCTTACCTTTAGGCAAGGAATCAATAGCAGGTAAAGGTTAAAGACAGATCTATACTTGCATCTCTGACTCCCAAAAGATCAGTGCCTGAGGTTTCACCTGATTTTTTTTATTACAATAATGCAATATACTAGTCTTCAAACACAGCTATTAGGTTCACCACCTGTAGTAGTTCTTCTGGAAACACTACTCTTACGGATGGCGGTAAAACTGAATTTCAGCTTAAGAAAGAAAACCCCCTTGCTAAAACTGTTACTGTCACCTTACAGCCAAAATTGCATTACAGAACTAAGAAAATGTTGAAAAAAGGTGCTGTTTTACTTTATGCTAAACAACATCAAACTGCAGACACCCATCAAAAGATGGTCCTGCTCACATTTCAGCTCTAGTCAGTCTCACACTCTCATTTGCTTCAAATATAGCAATATAACATTTACGCAACTTCAGAGAAAGCAAGATCTGTACACAAACCAAAAACTGGTGCTCACCATCTTTAAAAACAAAAAAAGAAAAAAAACAAAAACCCAACCACACATCACTCCCAAACCTCAAAACAACTCCCCAGTCCCAAATGTAGTCTTCTGTTGGCCCAGCAATATCATCCTACTCGCCTCATGGTCACACAGTAAATAGGCTGAAAGCAGCAAGAGAGGGGACGGGACAAACACACAACCAGGGAGCCAGGGAGAAAGGGGAGAGATGAAAACATACCGTGAAATTTCACCCTAATGCAAACACATATATGTTAATATTTGACCTTAAACTGGAAATCTGCAAATTAAACACGTTGCTTAGCTTTTTTCATATAGAATCACACAGTATTTAGAAAGGTTATGTTTCCATCTCTGTAACAAGTTAAAATGCAAAACTAGGTTTACCAGCAAAATAGAGAAAGCAAGCTGACTAATTAAGCCATATCAAGCACCTGTTTTCTGCAACTGGAAAAAGTGGGTTTCAGAGCTTTTTAATATATGAAGTAAAACACAGTGGCAAGTGAGACATGAAAGACTGGAATGCCACTGTGTTAAAAGTCTTTTGGCACTAGAAAGTGATACCAGTTTTTTAAATTACAGGAAACAAATGTTAAACTTCAAAATGCTTGTAAAAAAGAAATTAAATATTTGTGTAAATAAAGACAAAAGACAATCGCACATTACGCATACAATTTAGAGGACATATTCTATTTTTAAAATGTTCTTTTCCCATAATTACTCATTTATAGGATAAAATTCTAAAAGTACTTTAAAACAGAAAATGAGAGGCTTTACAGGTTATGCAAAGTGGGAAAGTCTTTCCTTCTGTAATTCTCCTATCTTACCTGTATCTTCAATGAATTGCACACATTTTTCAACAAACAGAGGTATCGGTTTCTCAGGTGTAACCAGATCCTGTAGGGGCATCCCAAAGTAATTACTTTCCCAGTTTCTACGGATTGGAGGATTGAATGTCTTAGTTTTCTTTTTCGGCTACAACAAAACAGAGTTATTTAAGTAATATTCAAGTAATATTTTAACTAACTCATTGCAACCATTCAGTAAAAACAAACAGATCATATATCTATCAGACATTATAATTCCTCTATGGCAAACTGAATAAAAGTAAGTGTACTTTTAAAATAGCATACATTAGCTAAAAAGCACTCAAATAGATTTGGTCATTTTTGTATCACATTAGGAACAGGATGACTCAATGCACCAGTAACTGAAATAATGTAGGAACAAAAATAAACATACTACTTGTTTAGAATGCCATGACAAGTCTTTACACACTAACCTTCAACACCACTCACAAAGGAATCTACATGAATCACATTTGAACCACACCTCTATAGAAATTTTTAGGATGGGATTGTGAAGTGCCATATCGCAAAAAAAAATTGAGTGTCTTCTGTATGTCTCACTGAAGATACTAAAGAATCTTTGTACTGCAACTATGCTAGAAACATGATGATGCAGAATGTAGAGCAACCAGTCTCAGAGTTAGAGTTGCAGGCACTCCTATTAAGCACGACTGCTTTGTTACAGGCACAGGATTTTAGCCAAAAGGAGGTTTGCAACCATTCAAATCTAATAAGATGATGAGTTTCATGTGGAATTCTTGCTTGTTTTGATTTTTTTCCCCCGATAGGGACTTTTATCAGGTCAAATGATAAATCACCTTTGGATGATTACAAGAATTATACTCTATCAGATACCATGTTTCATTCTGAATATTGATGAAAATATTCAGATGGACATATAAAGTGGTCGATCAATTGGCTGCACAGTGGAAACTGAATGAACATCACCATCAAAATCTAGCATTTTATCTTTAAGTTTATACACGGTAAGATGTTAGTTAAAAGCAGTTACATTTTCCTATAAAAGATATTCAGTCAATATCTAACAGTACAAAAGAAAAAACATAAAGCACAACAACCAGACTTAAATTTGATAAGAAGGTTTCTAGAATGTTATAATTTATAGTAAGACTATATCTCAACCACTAAGACAAAATATGTGTCATTTCTAGATGTAAAACATAGAAAAGTCTTGAATTGCAATCTCTTTGTAAAAAAAAAAAAAAAAAAAAAAAACCCCAAACACACAAAAAAAACCCCAGGTTAACTTCTAGACTTTTATACTATCAAATTTACTTAATCAGTCCTCACAGACTACCTAGACCTTCAAGTTAGCAAGGTACATATTCATGATTGACTTGTCCACTGAGAATTAATGAGCTGAAGTCGAAATCTATGGGGGAAAGTGGAAATTACAGCCTAAAAACATTTCTCCAACCATCACTGTGGAACTTCTCCAACACTTGATTAAAAAAATGTGTTAATCAAAGCCTTTCAAAAACCTAATTTAACAAGTAAGTTTTTTTTATGTGGAATGTCTCTTTGTAAGACAGCTTGTACTTCTCGAAATCAGCAGCAAAGTACCCATGATTGACCACAGTAACAGAAGGCTAACAAAAAATTAGGCTTATCTTTCAAATTTGGGATTTCTTGAAGAGGTTTGGCACTTATAATTCAGAAGGAAGGATCATCTATTAGAGAGTTCTTCAAAACGTTAGAAAGAAATTGCTCTCCAGCAAATCATTTCTTCCCAAGTTTTATATTAACTGAAAGTTTAATAAAAAGTTTAGGGGAAAAAGTTTAGGATAAAACTTTCAGAAAAACTTTCTTGACTAAAGCAGACTATATCTGAAAGCTTTCTTGTCAACTGTTTGCATAACTTTTATTCATCTTGGATAAGGTATTGACAGTTCAACCAGTATGTGCCTGCAGATTAGAAACAGCTCGCTCACCCTTCCTTCTCACTGGACAGTCCCCTGTTTTGAAGTTCCCAGTACTCAGCCTAGTTCATTGGCCATTTTCTCTTTAGTGGAAAAATTGTATTTATTTAGGCAACAAATGTATCCAGTTCTAATGAGCAGCAGCTGAAAGGGCCAAGTTGAAGCTAAAGAACATGTAAAACTCAGTGACCACATTTTTGTCAAGTGTTGAATGAAAGATCATTTTGGAGATACATACATCAACGCAATGAAAAAAGCAAAAACAAAGTTATTTTTTTCCCCCAAGGTGTTCAGTGTACATCCCATCTTAGAATAAATGGAGCAACACTCAGACTGTGTATTTCAGAGTAGAAAAACACTCTGCGTGTCTCTCTGATTAAGACATAATATTAGCATAACATAATCAAATATAAACAAATTTTGTTGGTGTGACTGGAAAGCAGTCTGGTTAATGGAATAATAAACTAGGATTTTACAGAATTTTTATGACAATTATAATACTAATGAATACTATCTGTGTAGAATACCTGGAAATAGTATGAAATATCAAATATGTCTGCAAAGACAGAAAAAAGAATGTTTTTCTCTAATAATTGTCCTGCATTTATTGGAATGATTTTAAGGGACTGAGATATCAAGTATGACATTATACACTCAAAAAAGCAGAAATGTTTCTTAGATTAAATGTCTACCTGAAACTATCAGTTTAATCTCCAACTTGGAAAGTGGGAATTTGTGTAAAGAATTTAAAGAATAAAAAGTAAAATAAGAAAGAAAAAAAAAACCTGAAGTCCTTCTGAACCAATCTAGGAGTAGGAAAAGAGATAATCGTTGCAGGGCTATTCCATAAACATGAAATTAGGATTTCACAAGGTAAAGTTATGATAATAATTTTATCAGCTATTTCCCATTATATATCATTATGTACTTTTTGTCTCTCTCTTGTCCAATATTTATTAAAATATCTCTCTTATGATTTCCCTTTCTTTTGGGGCCTGTGAACGGGTAAACTCTCCAATGACAGCGCAAAACAAATCTTCCTGGAAATAACACTATCAACATGATCTTCACAAAAAAATACTTCCACAAATTAACAACAAAACTTTAAGGTATTAAAACCCCACCATGTTATTTTCCGATTTGAGACTTCCACACTTTCTTTAAGTTGCATGTCTAGACTTCTTAAGTGGAGAACTCCTTTTGAACAAAAAGGCATGTTACTGTGCAAAAGACCTTATCTTTGTCAAAAGATCAACAGACTTCAGAAAAAAAAACCACAGGTCTTATTTCTTACAAAAATAAGCTTTAGTGAAAGCTTTTTTTTAATCCCTGTTTCCCACTCTGAGAAAATAGCAGCTTTTCCAACCCATCAGTCATAGCCTGGAACTTTTAAATCTGCTAGTCAAGATAATGAATATCATAATTTTTTCTGTGTAAAATTAACTTTTAAGAAGTTCTCTAATGAAACAATAAACAAAACCACTGATAAGCACTAAATTATTAATTTAGTTAAACAGCACCGGAAAACGGTGAATCATTTGTAAATTCCTAGATTTTGGTGGAGAGATTATAATTTCACCACAGTATTTTCAGCTCAATAGTTCTGCCCAATATTCCTACTCCCCACGACACAGCAGTCACCTAATACTGCATCGAGTGAGCACTAATCTAGGCACAAAGACAATTTGCTATGCTTCTTCTACATCATAATAAAAAAGGACTAACGGGCACCAAATTAGAGAAGACAAGAACCAGCACAAAAGTTTCATTAGTAAATCCTAGCAAAAATCTCACTGTTTCACATACCACTGTTTCGTGTTAGCAATTAAAACACAAGCCCAACACTATAAAGCTGAAATCCTTAGTCTTCATATAAATATGGGGGTTTTACAATTGGTTGCTGTACTAACATTGAGCTTTCTACTATGGGTTTCACCCACTTGCTTCTTGCCAAAGACAACTTCTCTTCATACCCTCACACAGGTTAATGCCAAACCTCCAGCTGATGCTTAGATATTTTGGCAGGAAAGCATTTTATCTCTGAGAATCCCAAACTTGCCTTGCGTTGCTGATACCAAAAGCATTTACCTGCAATATTGCTTTAATTACAGTAGTTTAATCACTGAAATGTGTGTTGCAAAAGATTAACTGAAGCCCTCTTAATAAAAGACAAGGTAAACATGAAAACATGTATTCTAGCACAGCACAGTATCCAATTCTTGATTTCAAAACTAAAAATATAATTATAAAAAAGCACAAAACCATGAAAACGTAGATTTAAAGCATACTGAAGATTAACCCTCTATGACTGTAGGTACCAGGGAACCAGTTAAGCAGTACTCATCTTGTAGATAGAAACTAGGCTGAGACTTCAGCCAGCTGTGAGTCTCAAGAATGCAATGCACCTAAATACAACCTTTTAAAATTAACTTAGAAAACTAAAAAACTGCCCAAACCTATCTATCAAACCCTTTTATGGATGGGCTGCTTACTCTAGCAAGTCCTCTCTGTTCAAGAGGGGCTCTCTTTCTCCCCTCCCACTTCCATCAAAGGAGAAGTTCAGCCACTTCTCTACCTCCTACACACTTTACTACTTTTAATACAAAGGAAATTTTCTGCCTGCTTCATTTGCAGTCAGCCCTAGGGTCATAGAGGGCAAAGTCACTATTTTCAGGACTATTAAAATACTTCATAAAACCACGTACCATGAACAGCATTCATTTTATCAGCTTAATAATGTATTTGTAACCTCTAATTCATGGCTAGCTTGTCAGACACTATACAGCATATGAATAATGCAGATGACGGTCCCCAACACACTCTCTCTTTCTTCCCCTCATGCCTTCTGCCATTTTTAGAGTTCCAGTTTGTTACCCTAAGTTTTAAACTACAGAGGCTAAAGAAGGCATATGGCTACAAATGTGTATTTTAAGAGTGCTAAATTTGAACGGATGAAAACTGAAAGTATACATTTTGGTATTTCCTATACTGCTCAGAAGAAAAGGGGGAAAAAAAATACCACTGCACATTCCAGTCTGAAGTAGACAGTACTTTGCTAAGTCAACCACTGAATTTACACAAGAACAGCTGAACAAAAATGTAAGCTGATGTCCTGGTTTCAGCTTAGTTAATTTTCTTCCTAGTAGCTGGCATAGTGCTGTGTTTTGAACTTAGTATGAGAACAATGTTGATAACACACTGATGTTTTAGTTGTTGCTAAGTAGTGTTTAGTCTAGTCAAGGACTTTTCATCTTCCCATGCTCTGCCAGGTGCACAAGAAGCTGGGAGGGAACGCAGGCAGGACAGCTGACCCAGGCTGGCCACAGGGCTATTCCATACCACCTGATGTCACGCTCAGTATAGAAACTGGAGGAGCTGGCTGGGGGGGCAGCGATCGCTGCTCGGGAACGGGCTGGGCATCGGTCGGCAAGTGGTGAGCAATTGCATTGGGCATCACTTGTTCTGTATTTTCTATTATTATTATTATTATTATTATTATTATTTCCTTTTTCTCTGCTGTCCTATTAAACTGCCTTTATCTCAACCCACAGGTTTTAGTTCTTTTTCGGTTCTCTTCCCCATCCCGCCGGGGCGGGGGGAGGGTGAGCGAGCGGCTGTGTGGTGCTTGGTTGCCGATTGGGGTTAAACCACAACAGCTGATCTCCCACTTGTCACATGTTTACCATATCTTATTAAAATTGAGATCAACCTGACACTACTTCAGTAATAGTTTCAACATAAAGTTTCATATAGTTTTTAAATGATAATGAGAGCAATAAAGTTTAAACATAGAAAAATAGATGTCAAACCTGTACTATTCGTATTGTGTTCTAAAACAAGTCAGATATGTGAGAATTCATCTAGGAGCTAGTGGATTCTTCTTGCTGAAATACTGAGACAAGTTTTCAGATTACTTTAAATTAAACAGCATCTTACAATCATCTTGGTGTAAAGGAAAATGGAAAGAAAGTAATTCACAATCGTCTTTGGAAGCAACAAATGTTGTTTGCAAACAAGGTTACAAGGCATAATGTTTTAAAGTGCTGTTTTTCAGATTTAATTTAACAACACAGCTGGACAGTCCAGTCACAAAAAAAAAAAAGAAATCACACCTTGAATAATAAAACAATTGACTATCGGTCAAAGAACAAAAATAGTGAAACATTCATATTTAATAACTTAACAATGGCATGTCAAAGAATTATCACTGGTCAATTCATTTACTATATTGTTTACAAGATCCCTGTAGTTAGGATTTGTTTTTAGAAGTACTTCAATTTTTTTTCATACAAAAAAAATGAAAGATACTCTTACTAATCTTATTCCTACTTTTACAAATGTATTAACAAAATAATTCTTCTGAGGCAAGGCAAGAAGCCTGCAGAATCTATTTCAAGATGAGGCTCTCTGCCCTTCCCTTTCCAGAAATTTATTCAGACTATTTGCTGTTCTTGATATGCTGGGGAGGATAAAAACTAAAAAAACTATATAAGAGGGGAAAAAATACAGCCTAAATTAGACACTCAACATATCTCAAAGTGTTCACAAAGATAAGCGCTGTAAATTAGATGGGTAAATTTTTAGTACTCATCAATTCCATAGTAAAGCTAAATAATACTGATTTTAATTGTAACTATATGGAATAGCTACAGGTTTCCAGATCAAGCAGGTTTCCTGCTGTACAGGGAATTACTAAATTAAAACCAGGGTCAAAAATAGCTTGCAATTATTTAATGTAGTAATAATAACAATAATAATAGACACATCAAATGTTCACTGCTCCTTCTTTATAGAAATCTTCTTCATTTTCTCTCTGTTGCTCTGTATCTCCAAACACATCAAGTTAAACTAAAGACAGAATTAATTTATTATATAGCCTGCAAGGCTGCTGCTTTTAAAGAGACTGGTGTGTACCAACACACAATAATGTTCTATACTATACCTTAGTATTACAGTATTTAAGATTCCAATTGAGAAGCATCTGCTTGTAGTTCCCACTTGCAATTTTTGAAAAAAGACACTGAGAGGAATAAGCACACATCTCAGCTGGAGAGGTCTAACTTGGTGAAGTGAAACAGCTGAGGCAAAGTTGCCTATGAATGTTGTACTCTATGCTTAGTTCCTCCAGGTTTGTGAAGACTGGTAAGGAAACAAATAATCAAACATAGAAAGCATGTTGATACAGGAGAGAATTCACTCTGGAAAATGCATTTAAGCAGAGAGATACTTTGTACAGTAACACAGTAACAGCAGAAAGGACTAGGTGCTTTTTCATAAGAGAAACTTTTACAGAAAAAGTTCGGGGGGCGGGGGGGGAGGAGTACATCATAGCTTAACAAATATTGGCATTTCAAGCTTTCAAGCACAGTGTGCACGCACAACTCCACACCAACTTGGCTAAAAAGTCCTATGACTCTGAAGCCAGTCTGCTTGCTTTTTTCTCCTTCTCTCTACTTTTCTCCATATACTTCCCTGCCAGAAAAAGTTTAACAGTCCACTTGTTAACAGCACATGCAAGGCCATACAATATTTTTTTCAGAACATTTAGAAACATGGTAATAAAATATAATAGTATAAAGGTGGGTGTATCACAAGTCAGACTATGCTAGCCTGATTCAGCCTTCTCTGTTGAAAACATGTATTCTCATCTAGAGGCAAAGAAACTACAATGATCGCTTGATCCTACCAATTTGGACTTCAGTAAGGCATTTGATGGTGGCATATGTGTCCTGGTTTCAGCTTAATTCAGAGTTCATTTTCTTCC